>JAPDEQ010000078.1:0-116143 GCA_027569205.1 Aspergillus kassunensis | reverse complement strand
CCCCCCCCCCCCCCCCCCCCCCCCCCCCCCCCCCCCCCCCCCCCCCCCCCCCCCCCCCCCCCCCCCCCCCCCCCCCCCTTCCACCCCCCCCCCGCCAAACCCCTTAACACCCGGGGCGTGGGTTTCACCGGTGTGCTCTTCCTATTTGGTGTTGAAAACCAAACCCCCCCCCCCCCCCCCCCCCCCCGGCCTTTGCATCCATGAGGAAGTTGATCTTGAGGTTATCAATGGTCAACAATGCGCTCTGCCTGCCACATTTAACTGATTTACGAGTGTTGGTAGGTCGGCTTGAATATACTCCGGGCTCAGTACACCACTTGATATTTCGTCGATATGAAGTCACATCAATGACAAGCTTGTTCATATCGTCCAAATCACCCGCCCAGCCACTTATTGTCGCAACATGATGGTTGTGGCTGGTGATTGTACAATACCGGAGTACAGCACTCGAGGCCCTCCGTATCCAAAAAAACAGCCGGGTCATGATGTGCACTTGTATATTCCATGTGGCTGGAAACCGTAAAACTGCCATATCTCCGTAGCGTTAACTGAGCCTAAGAATGCTGCCTTCTGTACAGAATGCTACGGATTGTCTATCTGTCTCAGTCGTTTCGAGGCATGTAACAACGTATAAACTTGTACGTGCGTAGTATAGCATTCTTCCATGACGCGGACAGTCTAACCCTCCCTCAACTCAATTGTGAGTCAAGGCTCTTTTAGATCCTTCCGCACACGGTTTAACTACGGACCATATGCGCTCTCAAGTCCGCTGACGGAAACCATCGTATTTAAACCTCGCTCTTATGCAAGTTTTGCTGGTCTAGTCCGTATCTTCCTCCATCACCCCCACCAGACACTCAATGGATGACGAGTACAGATCCACCAAGAAAAAGAACTCGCATCCTTTGGATTCTTCCGCGCTCGGGATTAAGCTTAACTGGACTTTTGTACAGCATTTAGGTACTAATGTTATCGACTTAGGTTCAGCTTCGCTTTCTAGAAGGAGTCTATAATGTACAAACCGCGGCAGATCCCCAACATAGTAGATACCGACCGGCAGATATTTTATCTACTATAAAGTTGATATCGTCTTCCTTCCCAAGCTTTCTACGGAGTAGGATAAACAGACAGTCGCCTAGATACTGAGAATGTCAGAAGATCCACCACGGGAGCATTCCATCTACTAGTATTCGGTATGCAGCTTCCCTCCAGCCTCCAGCTAGATACGGACCATACGGTATCTACTCCGTAAGCCACCCCAGTAGCTCTGTGCATATTCCTCTGGCTATACAGCTAGGTGGGTATATACATGTGAATACACTGATCTGTATTTGCAGTTTCCCATGAAATTCCTACCTCAAGTAGTCCGAACCGGGATGTAAGCGCATGGATCGAATGCATGCTTGGATGCTTGGAAGGATAGCAAGTATGGAGTACGCTATCATGGCTGTTTCCACCGTACTACTTGATATTCCAGTGCACGGTGTATCTAGATAGTCAGATGAACATTCCGGTAAGGTGCTTTGATCATGAGTCAATATAAAAGTGTTCTGCAATTCGTCCGGTCTAAGACAATCTCCTCATGGCTTCTATCTTAGTGAGACAACGCACCTACTTTATACTATGCTAGATAACTAGCTAGTTATTTTTAGTCTCATTCGTCATCATATGATTATCAAATGTCAAGTGACCGAGATATAGCCGTTCCAGTTTCGAAACTTGAAAGACGGGCATAGATTTACATAGGTTTTCATCACGATATCAAGTAAATATAGTTCAAATCCCAAGCTTCTTTCAGCGTGACGGCTTTTACAACCACTTACAGGAATACTCCCTCATCCTTACCAATGACCCGGGTAAGCTCTCCATTGAATATCCTCTTCAATCTCCTCTTCTCGCTCCTTTCTTCTTCGGCTCTCCCGGTGGCGGCGAGGTGGCGATGATTTCCGAGGGCGACGAGGTGATAGATCCCCAGGATATAGAGAAGGAGATGAGTTTTCCGGGCGCCGGGGAGGTGGTAGATCTCGAGGGTATTTGAGTTGAGGCGATAGATCTCGCGAATGTCGAGGAGGTGAAAAGTCTCGCGGGAATTGAGGGGGAGATAGGTCCCGTGGGTACTGAGGAGATAAATCCCGGGGAGTTCGAGCACGCAAATCTCGCGGGTGTCGAGGAGCCATATCTCGCGGGTGTCGAGGAGCCATATCTCGCGGGAACTGAGGGGGAGGCACGTCTCGCGAAAACTTGGGGGGAGGCACGTTTCGCGGAAACTGGGAGGCCATGTCTCGCGGGAATTTGGGGGGTACGTCTCGTAGAAACTGAGGAGGTACGTCTCGTGGGAACTGAGGAGGTACGTCTCGTGGAAACTGGCCAGGTACGTCTTGTGGAAATCCAGGAGGGGAAACATCGCGCGGATATTGGCCAGGTAAATCCCGTGGATATTGGAGAGGTATGTCCCGTGGGCGCCGAGGAGATAGATCTCGCTGGTGTCGAGGGGTATCTCGCGGGAGTTGAGGGGGTGGCGGTGGTTGCTCAGGGAGTACTGGGACAGACTTGCTCGCCAGACGTCTAGAGGATGGAGGTAACGATGCACGCTCGCGGTGAATCTCACGGATCCGCCGGCGTCGGTCATGTCGAATTTCATCAGAGTGCTCAATCAGGCCAGACACGTCGTCCTAAGGCATGCTGTCAGTAAATGTTCAGCAGGAAACATGAAGGATTCTTACAGGATGAAGGTAAGAAAAGATGTAGTAGAATCCATCGGTTTCCTCATACTCAAACCCGGCGCTCTCGATTGCTTCTCTCACGACCAAGTCCTTAGTAATTTCAGTCCAAAGGCGCTCTCGACGGTCCTTGACGCCAATATACCGTCGTCCGACCTTACCGCGTGGAGTATCAACAATGGTTTCAGGGTCTTTCTCCACGATTTCGGCTGTCTTGGCTCGATGGTGCTTGTGCCGGGATCTTGGTTCATCCCGGATGTCCACCACCTCCTTCTCTGCGGTGAACTTAGAATTGGGAGGCGCTTGGACAATGGCCCAGCCATCCGTGGTGTCGCTCGAGGGTGAGCTTTGGGAAGGCGGCTGGTGTTCTCTAGGCCGGTAGTAATCTTCTTCAACAACTTCACGTTTCTTGGACACGCCTGGGCCAGTACGCTCCTTCTCTTTGCGGATGTTTCTGTGTCCCGCAAAGTCAGGGTGGAACTCAGGTTGTCCATCGATGATCACCGCCTCTTTCCGTCGCCGCGCCTGATGGTCCTGGGCCAATTTGAGCGATTCCCTACTTCGTCTCTCAGTTTCAATGTCCTTCCTGGTCGGCTTCTCTCTCTTTCTCCTACCAAAGTATTAGTATGGATCTCAAGACCTTGAATAGTGTCACGTACCTAGGACGAGCCTGGCGTTCGTTGATGACAGGCTCCATGTCTGGCACGCGAGGCGGACTAGGGGGGCGAGGTGGGCTAGGTGGGCGGGGAATTTGAAATCCTGTCGCTACTAGATGTTTAGCAGCAGCAATAGAAGTCCTTGTAAGATAACTGACCCTCATTGAGGGTTTTGTGTCCTCTGCCCCTTTTGTAGATCGGTGGCACCGGTACCGGCAATGGTACCTTGGGGAGTTCTATATCGGACAATGCCGCGGACGAAGATGACGAGGACGAGGATGAGATATCTTGGGGCTTTGTCGCATATTTCTGTTTGATGTGATCTCTCCGTGTCACTCTCCGTCGGCCAGGCTTAGGTATGATAGCTTCTTCACTTTCATCGCTCTCATCGCCATCGTCGTCATCCTCCTCGTCAAGGTCAACGTGAAAATGCGATCGATGCCCCCGCCGCGGAACAGCAGCAGGGCGCGAGGCTTTTTGACTCCCCGCATGACTTTCCGAAGACCGACTGCTCTTTGAATACAAATCCTCCTCGTAATTTGGTACTCGCACATGCGGTTCTTCTTTCGTAATCTTACCGCGCGGCAATGGCTCTTTGCGAGAACTGTACTTGTGAGGTATCCGTTGTTTCGGTGTTTCAATCACCTCTTCAATTTCGTCAGACTCACTATCGGTATATTTCTCGTCTGGTTCGTCCTGAGAAAAGAAAGCGTCTTCCACATCGGAGATCCGTGAGCGTGGCTTCCCGCGAGTAACAGGAGGAACATATCTCTTTGGCCGGGTGCTGACTTTTCCCTCTCGTGGATATGCATCAAAGTCCATCCGCTCAAGCTTTTCAGCGATCTCCTCGTCGTCTTCAAGATACTCGTAGCTCTGGCGAGGAATCACGGGCTTCGGGCGGTCTCGGGTGTGACGTCGCTCAAGTATCTCGACGACTGGTGCTTTAGGTTTCCGATGGACATATTTCGCATCCCGATCGATCAAGATATCTTCCTTGACCCGGCTTGGATACACCTCGGGCTCGATATCATCTACCAAATCGTCATAATCAACTGGACGAGTTCGGCGGGGCATTTTGAGCGGTTACGATAGGATAGCGAAAAAATGGTCAATGCGAAGTGCACGGAGTATTTCAATGGGTTCAGTATTGACGGCGAGTTTGTATGTGTCAATGTGAGGCAGTGGGGCGGTCTTTGGATGGTTCAGGTTGTCAACAATCGACGTAACTCCACGGTAGTGTGCAAAAGTCGACGACTGATGAGATATACTGTCGTCACTGTGTCTTTAAGTTACCATTTGTAAAAATATTGATGGAGATGGGAGTCATGCTCGAAGTGGAGATACGAAATTGGGGCAGGCGCAGACATGATGAGCTGTCTCCTGGCTGAAACGAACCCCGCGGCTGTGCCAGCTGATGTCACGCCGCTAGTTTGCGCTGAGGCACACACTTTGTGCCTTCAGGATGTTCCCTGAGGCAGCCTGAAGAGAAGAAGTCGCAAACAATGCAGGTATGCGGCCAATAATGTTCATTAGATAAAACCAAAAATGTAAAAAATACCAATGCAGGGGTTGACTGCCGCGAACCAGATTTATGTCGATGTTTGCGGTGGCCTAGAGTTAGCCATTCCTGGTCGTTTGCCTAGCTTACAGCATAAGCCGGCGGCTTATGTTTCTGATCATCTGAGATTCAGCTTTTGCTACTGGTCTAGATGGAGGATGCTGTAGGGCAATCTGAAGACGTTTTATGGTCTCCTCGTCCCAAACACCCGTTGAAGAGCGGCCGATCCTAAGTATGCCTGCTCGTAGCTGACTGGTTTACATAGTATGGGTTGTACGACCAGAGCATTAGATCATCTGCGCGCGCTCGTGCGGATGATCCGAACAGAAGATAGAGCAGTCGTGTGATGCCATCGACACTGTTTGATCATATTACCCCTTCGCCGGGAAGGAAACCAATCATGTTCCTGGGACCATGATACATCAGACTTAACCTCGATTTTGTGGAATCAAGGTGCTGTGCCGGAACAAAAAGCTGGATAGTCCGGAAACACTCGCTCGAAAATTTCATGTTGAAGATATCTCATCCAAATGTGAGCCGTGTTTGCCCCTTCTCTGATCTACCTCGACCGCGAGAAGGTTTCGATCGGGAATTCGCAGAAGCCGCGCGGTTCGACGCTTGGAATGGCTGAGAGGGCTGGGAAGTCCTCGCAGCTTGTCTTTCCTGGGTCTCGAGATCCTTTGCAAAGTGCCAGTCGTTATGCTCCTCTTCTTCGTCGATAGGCAGGGTCTTTTCGCATTGAGAACAACTGAAAGTCCCGAAAGCTACCTGCTTTGGTTCAACATCTGATTCAACGTCTGGTGAGATGTTCTCGGACGGATGTGTATCGTTAGTGTTGGCTTCGGGCATGTCTATTGGGTTATCCTGCTCTGGGGGGCCGTTTGCTTCGCCTTGGGGAGGCCTGTTGAAAAACCGCCCCAGGCCGTTATCATCGAGCTTTCGTCGCTTCTCCAGTGGCTGTACGGTTAAGTCATGCGTCGTATGCGTTTGGCTTGAAGCTTCCAGGCCTTTCGCCTTGTCCCCTCGCAGCAAAAAACCTTCAATCGCTTTATTCTTAGACACTCCGTCTTCAAAGCCGCCAACACTCAGAGAAAGATTCGCACAAGGCCACGCGCTACCCTCCGCGGCAACTTGCCGAAGCAAGGTCTTCGCAACTTCAAAAAGTAGATTTTCATCAATAGTAGCTGACCCGGGAATGGGTAGTTGGCGGGATCTAACTTGTGCGCCTAGTCGATGGTGCAATGCAGCAGTCTTTGGGCGACGTTTGTGCTCAAGAACGCCTTCCTCGACAAGGCGACCATATATGTCGGCTGCGAAGATCCGCAGCCACTTGTCCGCTTGGTCGACATTGCTAATTTTCGGCCTGAAGGACTTTGCGGAGAGCATGGATTTGATCTGCGTCCTGGGGTTGACTTCGCTTCGATCCTCGCCACGAATGATTCCGTAGAGCCAGGCTGCCGTGTCATCATTCAACTTTGCTCGGAATTGCTCTAGAGACACCTTGAGAAGGTCCCTGACCTGCTCTGTTCCAAACATCGCACTGACCTGATCTCCCAGCTTGCCTCCGAGCATCCGAATCTTGGTGAACTTGAAGCCGCCGAGGAAGTTCTGGATTGCACGATTTCGGACGATAGTTTGCTTGTTAGGTTTGTTCATAGCACTCCCCAGCTTTGCCATCATCTTATTCTTCGCGATCCCCGCGGAGCAGGTATAGCTGAGCGTATCCCAGATAGCCATACGGACAGCCCGAGTAATCTCTGCCCCAACAAGCATAGCAATATCATCCCAATCCGAATCATCAAACCCCGTTTCATTCTCATCCAAGTCAATCAAACAATCATCTGCCTCCCACTCCAGCGCAGTAGTCGGTGGACAAGGTAAAGGCGTAACCCGATCGTCACCCTTCTCGCGTAGTTCCGGAGACCGCTGTAGCAAGATACCATACACCAAGGGCGACAGATCAATAAACACCTCATCAACACTCGCCTTCTCAACAAGGGCCTCCTGTATCTTAGCCCCAACCTCCTGCAGCTGTAGATCGTCAACAAGCCCAGTATGCCACCTCGCCAGCTCTTCCTTAATCACTCTCAAAATCTTCCTCGACTCCGCCCGATACGGATCAAGACAGACCTTATCCGTCCCCATATTTCTCCACGCATCATTCCGATATGCCCACTTCCCACCCTCGCCCTCCCGAAATGTCGCAACATGCTGCAGCACAATGTCCGGGCATAGCTTCCTCGCTTCCTTGGCCGTAATCATCCGCGTAATCTTGAAATCCCGCGCCGGGTAGTTAATCGCGATGAGCGAGTCCCATTGCTGCACGGCGAGTGGTACGTCGCGCGGCGTTCCCAGCCGGACCATCTCACATTGTGCGTAGAAGGCGTCGAGGTCGATATGCGCTATAACGCGGAGTGGGGAGGCCGGGGAGGCTTGTCGGAGGAGGTGGAATTGACGGTGCGTGTAGCGGGAGTGCTGCTTCATGTGCATGGATTCGGGGGACGAAGGTGAGGGCGCATCTGGGGAGGGGGGCATCTCGGCGGTGGGGATGGAATGCCCATAGCTGTTTCAGCTGGGTAGCTAGATGATTGCCGATGGCGAAAGGATTGTAGAACAAGGATCAGGACCCGCGGCCGAGATTTGTGCGGCTCTGGGGAATTTTTGGATGGGTCAACGACTCAACTTTCATCTGTTCCAGTGGTTCGGATTTCCAGAACGAGTTAGCTCCGTGCTTTTACCACGGCAGTTGAGACTCTATCAGGCTGTCACCAGCGACAGACCTCTAAACCCAATTAGGACGTTCCCAATTAGGCCATTGCCCGACTAGGTTTAGAGGGCTGTCGACAGAGTCGGATGGACATTGTAGATATGTAGTTATCGTTTTATTTTGGAATATTTTGTTGCCTAGCATCACGTAGTCGGATACTGTTGTTTAATCCAGTTGTTCATAATATCGCTTTTTTCGGCTCTGCGCAGTACTCTCACGGTGTCTTGTTTCCAGTATATATATACTTTAGGGATAGTATATACTGCGAAGGCCCATCTACTTGACAATGTTAAGATATCCAGATAAACTCGCTAACGAGTTATTTGTACAGCGCAAGGCCTTATAATATTTTATAGTTACTTTATTTACCATTACCAGAGACAAATATAAGACTACTGTATCACAGCCATCGGCTTGTGGTCTCGACGAATCGGGGTGGTATGACGTATTAAGGTATCCAATTTGATTCGTAGAAGGGACATATGAGAAGCTATGTGATTGAAGCAAAAGCTAGAGGCAGGGCAAGAAACAGAAAAAAGTCTATCTTCAATCTGAACTACATCTCGGATTTGAAAGCTGCTACTACATGTTTGGTGCACTCAAAGAGCTGAGCTCATCTGCTGGCGTCTGCTGCCTGGTGGCAGTTTGATCTTTGCCGTGAACAGATGATTGTTTCTTGTTTACACAGCAGCTTATCCTCAGCTGTGACAAGAGACACCTATTACTCCTTGCCCAAAATGCTTTTGTGTTCACACCTGGAAAGCGAGAAAGTAAGATGTTGGAGGTTGAACTCATGCTGTTGACCCGAGGTTGACCCCGACTACAAGGTGCATGTAAGATGTTTGATCGTATCCTGCGACCGACGAACGGACGAGTTGTGACTGGGGGCAAGAAGGGAGGTGTGGGGTGACACCGTATATGTCCTCATATATATCCACTGACGCCGCGCCGTTGGCCTTGAGTAGTCGAGGGATGATGCGGTGGTCGAGTTCCCTCATGCCGACTGAAGCCACCTGGATCAATATCATTTGAGCAACAGATGGTCTGAATTTCAGGCTCTCGATGGCCGTGAGACGTACCTGGGAGAAAGATGTGAGAGCCTTTATGTAAGCGAACAGGAGTTTATGATAACTTAGTGATACGAATGTTCGAACCGCTGCTTGGTAGAGCGTCAAGATTGCGTATCGTTGTGATATACTTCAAGACAAGGCCCGATAAGAGTCCTCCGCTCGATGACTGCGTGCCTCTTTGTCGGAGTTCCAGAAAGACGCCAGACTGGTTGGGTCTTACTCATGCGAGCGACGAAACAGCGCGTGACGACAGGACTATAATACCAATTCGTTGACGCCGAAAAATAATTCAAGGTTGATTGCAGTTGGGTCCCTTCATACATAGAAGCAAATGACGGTGATTAGGTAAGTGTCCGAGCCTCCAGCTGTTCCAATGAAGACTCCTGACGTGGCCCTGAACCAGGCGCTTGAACCCGAGGAAATAATGGACGGGCCGGACGGGTTGGAGCCTTGGTTCGAGTTTTGACCGCATAGAAATCTAGATATGACGTTCATTGTAAACTGATTATTTGGAAAATGAAGATCTCTGGCCCATGGTGCCGCGGTCTAAGAGTCTGAGACTCATTGAGTTACGGAGTAGAGAGGATGGAACTTGAAAGTGCCCAAGCTGCCACGCATGAATGCCCAACCTCCAAGTCATTTCTCTGCCGCCCGACTGGCTGACTGGCTGAAATCGTCAAACTCTGGCACCATGACCCAAGTCACCCAACAGCGAAGAACTGCATCATGCACAACCTCTCGAAAATCTGGAATATTAAATGAAAGTATACTCCGTACTTGCGTGCGACTCCACGAAGACGTCAATGATTCCCTCGATATCACGTAATCCACGGAATTGGCGAAAAATCTCGAAGGGCTTCAACCACTTGTCTGTTCGTGAAACGTTCTTTGTGCGCTTCCTTGAGGCACGGAAAAGAAGCAAAGAAGACCACGATCGGTGTGCTGCTGGGTCTCGACGTCGCATCCCGGATTCCTGGCATGAGAAACGTTCGAAAACGAGAGGCTGGAAACCACTTGGGTTCTCAGCAGGAGCCCTGACTCTGGCACGGAGTGAGGCAAGGGTGATCATCAAGCCGACCATGTACTGGCACCTATTTGTCGATAGTACACCGTACTCGATGCCGTATCGCTGTTAGAGATCGCTTGCCGAAGCGCCCTGGATATCGTGTTGGAGGAAAACAAAATATGCTCCTCTGCGCCCTCGGTGAGCATCTGGATTTAGGTATATTATCCAATTCTAGACCCAGTTAAATATTATGATATTCCAGGGTACTCCGTAGATAGATAGGATCTGGGAAAGGTACTTTGCTTGATCACTCCAGGCTGCGTCCTAAGTAATCGTACTCTGTACAGACTACAGACGGAAAGAGACAGCAGACTGTGTGTCAAACCAAGGGCCTAAGCCTTATTTGTCGCTGCATGCATGCAGAAACCCCTTGACTGTTCAGACCTTGGGATCAACTTTCGACTTCAGCATTGTCCAGGCGTGGAGTGGAGTCACGACCGTCGTGGCACCAGAGTTGAGGCCAGCAGCCCAAGCCGGCCCAACGACAACCCAATCAAGCACAGGCGCCAAAACCCACACAACCGACCTGCACCTTTTTTCGCCCCCTCGCTCTTCTTCAGCGCCTCTCCTCCCTTATCTCGCTGCCTCTCTCGTCCTTTCGCTTTCTTCTCTCACTCTTCCCTTTTTCTCCCTCGAAACCACCTTTCTCATCTTACTGGTACTTCTTGCCAGGTAACATAAACGGTGCACGGCATCACTGGAGTCGACAATCAACCTTGAAACCTGGACTGTCCCCTAACCCATCTCTAGTCATCTGTCACCCTCTTCTCGTCTTCTCGACGCTTCCTGTCTGCTATACTTCCGTCTACAACCTTGTTACCACTGGATATTCCTGAGGATCGTCGCTTTACTCTTTGAGACACCCGTCGGACAAGAATCTCTATACCAGGATTTCTTTCTTTTCATTCTCGCTAGGAAAACCATAATCTCCAGCTGGCACTCAATCAGCTCGAAAGTCAAATCAGAATTCCGATTTGCTTCATATACCAGCCTTGGATCTCCAGCTCCGTATACTATACTTGCCTTGTTTCTGAAGGACTGCCGGAACTCTACCACTTATCATCGTCATATTTTCCTGGATTTAACCGGCTTCTAAATTCCCGAGGATCCCTTTGGCCACCTGGACCTTCTCAGTTTGTTTAATAAACACCGGACACTCTTCCCTGGACAAAATGACTAGCCGTCAAAATGAATACTTCATTCCCGGAGATGGGATAAGCCGAGAGGTAATTCAGGCCGACATTTGCCGTTACCTTGGAAATGACGCGCTTGTAAGACCTGGAAACCACAATGTCCGTATCCCTGATCTTCTTTTGACAACGATGTTACACCATTGCCGATGATGAAGCCGGAGCTTCTTAATTAATCGCGAAGTTCTTCGTTACTGACTTGTGAAATTAGGGTCGCCAAGGTTACTTCATTCGGGCCTACCGAAACCTCACATCAGTAGGATACTTGCTCTCTTCTTCGAAACGTTGACTGACGATGCACAGGAAATGATCACCGACCTCAAAGCCGACTCTTCTCGATGGGAGGCAGACGTAAGAAATCGGGCTGACCAGGGTTATCCGCGAGGCAGTTACATTCAGGACTACAGCTACTCGCAACCCAGCCGGGCCACCCCTAACTATGCAACTTCTATGCACCCTGAAATGACCCAGCCACAAGGCCCTTCTCCTCCTACCACATACGCTGCACCACCGCAGCAATTTACGGATCAATATCCCCCAAGTGTCTACCCAGCAACTTCAAGTGCTTCCTACTCCGCTGCTCCCTCATATCCTCCAAACCATTCGAACTTTGGGACTGGCCAGAACCCTTACCACCCTACGCATGTTCCTTACAGTTCTCCAAACCAACCACCCGTGACATCTGAAGTCCACCCGCAATATACTTACGCTACCTCTGGCTATGCCTCCTTCGAAAACGGGAGAAACAATGCCCCTAGATATCCTGGTCCTGGATATGATACAGAGTCTGATTATTCTCCTGTTACCTCCGGAATGGCCTATCCCACTACCACTGCCCCTGACCCACGGATAGGAATGGAACCCAGATACACTCCGGAGTCCTCATACCCTGACCGCAATAGGCCACAGCCAACCAGAGAAAGAGAGGCTCCTCGCCGTACGAGGTGATGAATGATATTTCACTACTCGTATGCACTAGGCGTTTGTCTAGTACCAAAGCACTTTGTTGCCTGGACGGATAACGCCACGGGTTAATGGAATTTTACGCCATGAGATTTTGTTTTCCTTTGCCACTCATACCCTGGAGCCTTTGCGGATCACTTTCCTTCTTTGCCTACAGGAATTTCATGCCGAAAAAAGTGTGCTTAGGTCTCCGCTTCGGGACCGATTGCAGCGTTGGGGAAGCGAACCTTAGATTACCGGACATTGCTCTATTTTATCTGGCCGTTGTGGGAGTCGTCTTTGATTGATTTTCGCCGACTGCCTCCTTGGGTGTTGGCTGGTACTCCGCCGGATGTGATCCTCGCTCGTGTGGTATCACGAGAGATTGCATTGGCATTATAATGTAAAGATTGGTCGAATACTTGTGATGATTATGAAAGGGTGGCTGCCTGGTTTGTTTTTTGTACCGTTGATTAGGTCTCTTGTTTCTTTTATTTTGTCGCGTCAGGCAACTTTCTCCTTTCGGCGTGGCTTCCTTTACGGTGTCTTGGATGCTACTTTTGCATTGTGTTATGCCTCCTAATATGTTCCAAGGGGAGGTTTCGTTACTATGACTTGTTGAGCCTGACCGGAATCTCCAGCTGAGCTGGGAGTATGCCTTGCTAGTTCGAGGCGTTGGATGATTATACCGTGATGTAGATATGAGCATATATGGAGTTTTCTCACCCAACTAACTTTGGCCTTGGTGTTCCAGAAATACTGAAGAATCTACTTACCGGCCAATTGAGACCATCTCCCAATTTCTTTATTATATTAACCCAAACTTGAGGTGGCTGTATCTTCCTATTCTCATTTGACTCACGAATGAGACATTTCTAGCCTCTAGGTAGATCAAAGACTTGATCACATAAAGTGCTCTTTTCATCTCCCATTCATTTTTAGTTATGTGGATCCATTACTCTCTATGGCTGAGGCTCTTGACTTGGTGAATTCACGATTTTCTTTCATTCTATTCACACAGTGCAGCTGTCAACTAACACTGGTCTCCCATAGCCTGATTGTTGTCTATCCTTGCTGATGTCTTATATACTCCTCTCACCGGCTGTTCGACCATGGTCCACGTCTTCTCTGCGGCTACCCTTTTCTGCTTATGGCCCTGTCTCAACTTATGTCTCAAAATTGCACAATCGCCCTATCTAGCTACCTTGACTCTAGGATAATATCAGCGGGGGTTTTGCTTTGTTCGTGCTCTGATGGATCTAGCATCCTTCCCCCAGTTTACTAGCGGCGACGTTAGGATAACTGTGTTACCTGATATCTACCAGCTTCATTCTTCAGTTCTCAGTAACTTTTCTGGTTACTTGAAGAAGCTCCTTACTAGGAGCCGCCCAGATCCCAACATGTCAATTGGAAGGCAATCCAGCGCGCCTTTGGATTGCGTCAATCTGAACTTGGTTTGCTCACCAGCTTACAAGTATGGAATGTTGGAGCTTCAGGTAAATGATCAAAGACAGATGCACTAAATATTACACTCTGACGCGGATTCATTGAAGGACCACGAGATCTCTCACTCTTCGACGGGTGAGATGAGCCCCGGCTCGTTCCACGTATGGCCGCAGAAGACTCGCCATCTGTGGTCTAACTTCTTCAAAATCTGTTACAACCAGAATCCAACTCTGGACGACGACGATTACGATTTTATACCGGAGAACTGTCTGGTCTTGGTCGAGCTGGGAGAAACAATGAACGTGTCAGATCTCGTTTCGCAGGCTGTCAGTACAACACTGCTAAGCTTCGGCCAACAGCTTTACCGTCTGATTGCCCAGTATCCATGTTTCTGGGTCAAGCTTGCAGTTCGAATTCGATCCACCTCAATGTTCAAAGAGGCCATGGTCCATTTGGTCGGTAAATGGGGCCTACTTGATGATATGGACCGTGAGTCTCTGCCAGAAGATATAAGGAGCTTGTGTGAAATCAAGGTGGAGGAACTCAATTTGATCAAGAAGACAATTGAGCTGCGAGTCGTGAACCATATTCCTCGTCCACGGTCAACTATCGTCTCCAATCGAGAGACGCACAGCACTTTTGCATGGATGGCCTTGACATTCTACCAACAATGGCTCTGCCAGTCATTTGTCGAGAACCGGAACTATCATGCCCCGGACGGAGGAGCTGCCTTTTATCGCGCCATCGCTGCTGGGGGCGACGCATATTTGGACAGGCTTGACCAAGACATTGCCCACCTGGCATTCACCGACAATCAGAATGAGAATTCAAGAGGATTCAAAGAGCTGGAAAAGGACCTGAACGAGCTTAAGAAGGGCATTAGGGGCTTCGTGTCTGACCTACTCGTCAACGAAGCCGAGTACGATCCTGAGATAGTGGGCCAACTCCCATATCTGACTTGCTGCCATGTTGCTGAGGATGAGATGCCGCAATACATCGAGACCAATGTAATCGGCTATCAGACCCTTCATGGAATCGAAGATATGACAGCGGACAGAAATGATCCGACCATGCACTTGCATCCCAATTTTCTTCCCTCTCAACCCTTGATGACCGACCCTCAACAGCCTATCAATATGATGGGATTCAGCAACACTACAAATCAATTCCTCACGAGCCCCGAAACGGACCATTCTGATTTCGACGCATTCAACGTCTTTACCCATCAGAATCCACTACGCTGGGATGATTCAATGAATTTTCCCAACACCACGTTCGCGCCGCGAATGCCTTCATTTTCAGATGTGGGCAACTGCATGTATCAAATGGCACATGACCAAGGCACCAACATGGGTAACATGGACGTGTATGGTGCCACCCCATATTCCGACAGTGATGGATATGTACAGAACGATGAAAATATGGCGTTCAATTTATGGAGTGTCACAACAACGGTCAATTCTTTCTTTATCCGGCGTTGTCATAAGCTTGAACATAACACGGAGTCATCTATGTGCAATTTATGTTTAGCGTGGGATTAGGATATCAGTCAGAATCACTTGCGTTCATTCAGTTTTGCCATGTTGTTGGAGACGGGCTGTCTTTGGTTTTTATGTAATCACCACAAAAACAGTGATCAGATGTTCAACGAGATGAAGTCTTTCAAGAAAATGTATTCTCCGATCTATAACCATTTTCCGTGTACAATACATGGTAGCCCTCGCACCACCGAACCAAATAGGTCGCTGGGGGTATGGAGACACTCAACCCTCCTCTTAAGATAGAGGGCTCTGTTCCTGCGGTAGGCCAAACTCCATCTCAAGTAGAAAGGTCCCAATAATAGACATATCCATTCTACCGTAAAATGTCCGATATTGTGTATATGTGTGTGCGTGGGCTCGGGCGCACGCGGTCTCAAACCAGCTCTGAATAAACCCCCAGCTAAACAACAGCAGAAAAAAAGTGATAATGCTCAATTCCAACAAACAAGTCCCTAACCAAGGTCAAGTTTACTCGTCATCGTAGCCTTGCGGGATAGTCCGGGGTCCTTGCGGGACTATTTGCAATAGAAAATGTCAGTCATCTATCCAGCCGACTCAACCTGCCCGGATTCAAGAGACAAGAGACTGGAAAGCTCTCCTCGCGCAGAAAGGTACATGCACATACTAGGATACGTGAAAGGAATGGCCTCGGGGTCAACGTCGCCGAAGAATCGTCTGATCGGAGGCAAAGAAACGAGCATAACGGGGCCAGTTGCGCCGATGATGAGGGAGAAGAAGATGGCAGGCTTTTCGTGCGAGGCCCAGCGCATGTAGCGGAGGGGAGTGGACCAGAATTGGGGGGTAGTCATTGTTGCGAGATTGTCGGGAAGATTTTGCGGATGTGGTGGGGATGCGCGAGGCGGCGGGAATGGTCAATTGAGAGTATCTCGTCGATGGAGATTATACCGGAGCCTCGAGTCCTAGGTAATGTGAGGTCTCTAATGAGCTGCGTTGTAATATGCGCTGGGGCGAGGGGGAAGAACTGAGGTCACTGACGACAAGGCCGGACCGAAGTTGTACCAAGTTCAAGCTAAGGCGGCAGGTCTTGGCGGTCCGTCCAAACACGTCGCCAATTCGGAGAGGGACTTACGTAGACACTACTATACTTCTTGACAACTTCTCGTTGCGACTTGTTTCGTCCATTGCTTTTTCTTCGTTTCTCTTAAAGAGACTTTCTCGGTCGTTTCTCTGATTCCGCTGCGCGGAGCGCTTTTCAAAGATGCGGTGGTGTCCGTCCCTCCTGCTATTCGGCTTCTTGGCCACTGTCAATGCATTGAGTAGCTCGGGGAATCGATTACTTGTTGTTTTGGAGGATTCGGCAGAGAAGGGCTTATATTCTACATTGTGGGGTGATCTGGAAGGTATGGACGCTGTGCAAATAGGATGTTCTTTGCTAATTTTGTTTCTTGACAGAGCGAGGATATAATCTCATCTTCGAATCACCGAAGAATCAAAAGCTATCTTTGTTCGAGCTTGGAGATAGAGCTTACGACCATGTTCTCCTGCTTCCTCCCAAGTCAAAAGGTTCGCCATTGGAATGATATCTGTGCGAAGCCCGCATGTGAACAGCAATTGATCTATGGACATAGGTTTCGGACCTTCTCTAAGCCCTAAGAACCTCGTCGACTTCATGAACAGCGATGGCAACATCCTACTCGCCCTCTCCGGAAAGTCGACAACGCCCAGCGCCATTAGCTCTCTTCTTATAGAACTCGATCTCCACCTATCCACCGACCGTTCCTCCGTCGCCGTTGACCACTTTAACTACGATACCATCTCTGCCTCTGACAAACACGATGTCCTCGTTCTCCCGCGCCCGGGAAACATTCGACCGGATATTAAAGATTTCTTTGGCGGCGACGGTGTTTTGGCCATCCCAAGCGCCAGCCCTCACACCCTCGGTGACACCTCGCTCCTTGCGCCTATTCTACGCGCGCCCACGACCGCCTACAGCCACAACCCAAAGGAAGACTCCGGCTCCGTCGAAGAGGTCTTTGCTACTGGTTCTCAATTGGCCATTGTCTCAGCCATGCAAGCCAGGAACTCTGCCCGCTTTTCACTCCTAGGCTCCGTGGAGAGTCTCCAGGACGAGTGGTTCTCCGCTACCGTCAAGGCACCGGGGGGTAAAGAGGTCAAGACCAGTAACCGGGATTTCGCCAAGCAATTAACTTCTTGGACATTCAAGGAGACCGGCGTTCTCAAGGTCGGAAAGATCGAGCATCATCTAGCGAAGGACGACATCACGGTTGAGGACCTGAACCCCACGATCTACCGCATCAAGAACGAAACCGTACGCCCCCATTCTCCTGTTCATATACCACAGACTAACCCATCCCACACAGGTCTTCTCCATCGAGATCTCCGAATACGCCAACGACAAATATATCCCCTTCACCGTCCCCGCCAACGACGCCCTCCAGCTCGAATTCACCATGCTCTCCCCCTTCCACCGCCTCGACCTACAACCCACCCAAACCACAGAAAACAGCACAATCTTCAGCACGCAATTTACCGTCCCAGACCAACATGGCATCTTCTCCTTCCGCGTAAACTACAAGCGGCCCTTCCTCACGAACATCGAAGAGAAGCACGAGGTCACCGTCCGCCACTACGCGCACAATGAATACCCGCGCTCTTGGAAGATCACTGGAGGCTGGGTGTGGATCGCAGGTCTCTGGAGTGTTGTTGGCGGTTTCTTGGCCTTTGTCATTGTTTGGCTTTATTCGGCGCCGACGTCTGCTGCTGCGAAGAGCAAGAAGACACAGTAGAGGAGGCCATGTATTTGCTAATTTGAATGATATTTGTATGAACAGAACAGAGCAAAACAGAACAGCTTGAGATTGAAGACAGAAAATGAAATATCAGAATGGAAGTTGAATTAGATTATGGAGGTGTCTATTATATCCCTAAGTTCGATCAGCTTTGTTTCAATCCGGCAAGTTAGAGATTGTACAACGAAATTGATGCAGTAGACAGACATGTATATACACAAAATAAAATATAATACACCGAAAACTCCAACCCATGCCAAAGACAATTAATCAATAGAGGGAGACAAAGAGAAACAGGCCCAGAACAAGCAAAACTCCACCGTGCTCTTGCACGATTATCAATAATGCCTAGACTCGAAAGTACCTCGAAGCAATCGTCACGGCTGTGTCACAATGCCCCCCCCACCCTCTCAACTCGACCGCTCAAGGGACCTCACAGAAACCAGGTCCCTTAGAGACCCCGTGTCTTCTCCGGATCCATCTGCACCTCATTACCACTAACCTCCTTCACAGACTCGAACGCCGGTTTACCCGCATACAATTGTTGCGGGGTGCCGGGGTTGCCGCCGTCAACGTCCTTGGCTAGGCTCTGTAAGGGCGCGTTCCCGCGGAATCGTTTGCGCATATCGATCAATCCGCGTCTGGAGAGTTCCCCGTGTTAGTTTCTGCTGGGTAAAGCTGTGTCTGAGTGACCTGGATGAGAGAGAGCGACTAACTTGCATTCGCCGAAGCCCTTCCGTAACTGCTGGCATTTAACGGGTAATTCGTCGACATGAGGCTCGCTGAGACATTCTCGGGGTGTGTGGCGCTGGACCATGATGCAATCTGATTGTTGGAGGCATTGGGCTAGGGCATCACCTGTTTGGGATGTCTTGTTAGAACCGGGTGACGAGTTGAACTGAGTGCGGAGATCATGATCATGTTGTCCGGTGCGGGAATCGTCCAGTTGGACTGAAGGACTTGAGATCAAGGCGACTTACGAAGAGCGTGGCAAGAATTCGGCATCTTGAAAAGCGATGCAGCCAATTCCGAGGACTGGATCAAGTACCTGAGGCTCTGGGGCAAGTCCGAGATACAGACCGTGGACCTTGAGATGCGGGCTGACTCCGCGGGCAAAAATCGACTGGACGGACCCCGGATTAGGTAAGCGCCATCACATGGAAACGGCATCCTCTTTAGGTTGCATGACGTCGCGGCCGATCACCGTCGCTTGGAGTTGGAGGTTAACGGAGAAAACTTTCTTTGACTCAATTGAACATCATGCACTTTTATCCCATCTACATTGCCCGGGGACTAGCTGCCTCTTGATTATTACTCCACGATATGGCTCGCGTACCTGTTATAGGGCGACTTTTCTGGTTTGAATACCTCGCCTTGCTTGGATCGTTGGTTTTGGTGCTGCTGGAATGGATCATTCATATCATTACGTTCTGTCTCCGTGAGTGCTAATACGCAGGGTTTCTGGACTGAATACGGAGCTAACTTCGACAGCTGAGCCAATCATTAACTTCTGCTACGAACGGTCGAAGACAATTTTCAACCTGGTCATTACCCCTGAGAGGCCAGAAAAACAGGGAAAAGAAGAGCGGATTGCAGCGGCGGTTGGTCAGGCCTCAGACTTCGCTGAAATATGCTCTATCTTTGGTTATGAGGCGGAGGAGCATATTGTCCAGACTGGTGACGGATATTTGCTTGGTCTTCACCGGCTGCCCAACCGCAAGGGCGAGGAAGATCAAACGGTCAACCAAGGAGAGGGAAGCGTGAAGAAGAAGGTCGTTTATCTTCACCATGGCTTGATGATGTGCAGTGAGGTTTGGGTTTGCTTGACGGAGGAGGAGCGTTGCCTGCCGTTTCAGTTGGTGGAACGAGGGTATGATGTGTGGTTGGGAAATAACAGGGGAAACAAGTATTCTAAAAAGTCTACCAGACACTCTCCACTGTCCAACGAATTCTGGGACTTTTCCATCGACCAGTTTGCCTTTCATGATATCCCCGACAGCATCAAATACATCCTCGAGGTAACAGGGCAACCCTCCCTGTCATATGTCGGCTTTTCGCAGGGAACGGCCCAAGCCTTTGCGACTCTGTCTATCCACCCGCAATTGAACCAGAAGATCGACGTATTTGTTGGCCTTGCACCGGCAATGGCACCTGCGCGGATATCAAATCCAGTTGTGGATTCCCTTATGAAAGCTTCACCGAACTTCCTGTTCCTTCTTTTTGGTCGACGTAGCATTCTCAGTTCAACCACAATGTGGCAGACCATCCTCTATCCACCAATATTCATGCGGATTATTGATACATCACTGTCACTGCTGTTCAACTGGAAATGCAAAAACATGAGCCGGAGCCAGAAGCTAGCGGGTTATTTCCATTTGTTTTCCTTTACCAGTACCAAGTCCGTGGTACATTGGTTCCAGATCATTCGCAATAAGAACTTCCAGTTCTATGATGACGAGATCTACGCGCCTTTCAGTATCGTGGCCAGCGAGCGATTCTATAAGCCTGTCAAGTACCCGACGAGAAACATCAAGACGCCCATTGTCCTGCTTTACGGTGGCAGTGACAGCCTTGTCGATATCAATGTGATGCAGAAAGAGCTTCCGCGTGGAACAACAGCCAAGATCATCCCCAAATATGAGCACTTGGATTTCCTCTGGGCCAGCGATGTGCCTGATCTAGTATTCGGGCATGTGTTTGAGGCTTTGGACCGATATAGCTCCACCAAGGGGCTGGAAGGGAAGGTCAATGGTCTTGTCAATGGCCTCGTCAATGGTACAATTGACGTGTAGCGGCCCGATCTAGGCTGCAGACGTAAGGAGTGATCTATGTTCCTGCGTCATCGCAGTATATCTGTTATATTTGGATGCATACCATATAGATTTGAAATATCAATTGTACAACACATTGTGTTTGGCTTGAAACCTACAGCGACGCTGATAATCGTAGTCAGGCAGGCAATCAAAAGCATGTTTCCCTACGCCATCAGAAAAGCATCTTCGTGCCAGGACATGATATGTCGACGATTTCCTGACGAAATGCTATAGATCCACAGCTTATCTTCAGTTGCCTTGACGTACCAAATGTGATCAGTGAAGTAATAGTGTACATGAGCACCGGAACGGACCGTCATCAAAGATGATGCCCAAGCACAAGTCAATAAAAGTGATGAGTATGCCGAAAAGGACTGGGGCCTGACTGGACTGATTGATTGATAGCAATCACAAGTGATGCGTTGTTCGGTTCCTGGATGGATAGTGGACAAGACCTGGCGATCATCTGCAGTAGGTATAGGAGGATCTGGTATCTGGGAATCTGCAGTGGATGGTGATAGGCAATGATGATTCCTGGCTCGTATCCGCACTGTGATGAAGATGAAGACGGAGAAGGAGCAGGATTTCAATTTGGACAGGGATCGGATCCTTCCCAATCGGTCCAGCAGGTTTGATTGCCTCTATTATCACATCTTAATAGATGCTTTTATTATTGTTCGTCGACTATATTTTGATGTGTATCCGTAGCTCCATTCCGTCTTTCTCAACCACCCATTTATTCTCATCTTCCCAGGATCAGGTCCTAACACCTTCCAACTCATGGTCTCGTCAGAGACTCAGATAAAGTTTCGGTTCCGAAGGAATCCAAATACACATTCACCGCCATCCACAATTCAGCCTCAAAAGGGCTTTCACAAGACGATAAAAGAGAACCGGACCCGAGAGGCAGAGCAGGAAAAAGCAAAACACCAACGATCATCTCCGGATATTGCATCATTATCAGTCCTTCAGGTCTCTTCCAATTTACTCTTCCAGCTTCAAGCTTGCTCTCCGAATTTTTAAACCCTTTTCTCCACAACTACTTCTACTAGATTGTGCTAAGACCAAGTCTAGCCCCCACCGGCACTGCAGCCCAGTCCAGCCATCTCTCATTCATCCATCCGTACCGTTCGTTTGCGTTCCGAGGACCTCTTCGCTTCGCACACTCTCGCTTCCCTCCGACCTCTCCTTTTACCTCCTCGCTTCTTCTCCCGCTCCAAGCGCCCATTTTTTTTACAATTCAACCAATTGACCCGCAATTGACTGTTGTCGAGACCGATGTAACGCATCGCGTGTCGTTATCCTTGCTCTCCAAGCTCACCCCGCTCCTTCTACCCCCGAGGGACTTAGTCCGCCAGGAGTCCCGTCCATTGCTCCAACGTTGCGCATTGCGTCGGACTAGCGACACAGCTTCCACATCAACTCACGGAAAATAATTGCAGGAGCTTGATTTGCCGCGGAATAAACCTACCCCAAGTCGACCAGACGCGCTCGTTGGACGATATCGCCCCTTATACTTTTTGTCATTGAGGGACTCAATCCCAATTGAGATACTTGGTTCTAGGCATCGGTTGCACAAGTGCCTGTCTCAATGCGGCCGCAGTGAGTTTGGTCCCGATGTTGGTTCAGGTCGCATAATGGTGCATGACGGATGCTAATGATCGCTTTGTTTCACCGGCAGACGAGAATACCACATTGTCGTGCTAGGCGCTGGTAGGGTCCTCTCTGCTCTGAAAAATCCCCAGGACTTAGCACTGATTTCTGTTCCTGCGCAATAGGAGGGGTGGGTAAAAGTTGTCTTACTGGTATAAGCCTTTCTATATCCTACTCTGTGAATACAAGTCGCTAATGACTTACTCTTGGTAGCCCAATTTGTCCAAAATGTTTGGATTGAAAGTTATGACCCAACGATCGAAGATTCGTACCGCAAACATATTGAAGTGGATGTAAGTATCAAGACCTTACGATGTAGTGGATGTGTTGCTGATCTCTTCTAGGGCCGACAATGCATACTAGAAATGTATGTTATATAGCTCTGCTGAATGCGAAAAAATGCAGTTCTGACTGACTGACCTTGACGTAACAGTCTTGATACAGCAGGGACAGAACAGTTTAGTAAGTTCAACTCGTCTCATACCTTATCCATCTGTTAACCTCTTCTCCAGCGGCCATGAGGTAACTATGCGCCCTATCCCTCACGGGATACCTCGTAAGCTAACGTCCATTTCTCTCAGGGAGTTATATATGAAGCAAGGCCAAGGATTCTTGCTTGTATTTTCTATCACGAGCAATTCATCACTGAATGAGCTCTCTGAATTAAGAGAGCAAATCATTCGTATTAAAGATGACGAGAACGTCCCCATTGTCATAGTGGGCAACAAGTCGGACTTGGAAGAAGACCGCGCGGTGCCCCGTGCTCGTGCATTTGCTCTTTCCCAAAGCTGGGGCAACGCCCCATATTATGAGACTTCAGCTCGTCGACGAGCCAACGTCAACGAGGTCTTTGTCGATCTCTGCCGCCAGATCATCCGAAAGGATTCTCAGGGAGGCTCGTCAGGAGATTTCGAATCTGCGCCGCGCAAGCGTGACGGGCAAAACCGAGACCGGAAGCGAGAAAGAAGACGACAGCCCAAACGCAAAGGACCCTGCGTGATTCTATGAGAACCCCAGTTATACAAACAAGGGAATACGGCACGACTTACCACTGCTCTTTCCTCATGTTATACAACCACCAGACACCACTATCACCCCTCCAGCTTTACTCATGATCTACAACGACCTGCATATATCGACATTTACAATAAAATATGATACCACCCCCAACTTCTTACTATATCCTATCATACGCTGTCAACGTTCTACTACGATAGAATCTCATCATGTTCATTACAATCGCTATTATTCTCTAACCCGTCCATTGTCCGTGCACCAGGAATGGAAAAAGTTTTTTACTGCTTCGCTTCCCGCTCGGACTAATGTAGGACTCAATCATTGACTGCTATGCCTGGGCATTGTGCGAGGCGCGTATTGCAACCGGGTAATGTTTCCCTACTATAGCTTCGTCTTCATGGCCCACAATCACACAACTCGAGCTCTTTATCTCCCCGTCTCCTACTTTCATGATGCCTTGATAACCTGAACTCTCTTTAGGCCACCGTGTCTATTTCAAATAAACTTTTTTGGTGACTTACTGCATGTTGATGAGGTCTTGTGGCCTTTGCTGGTAGGGTCCGTGAACTTACGAAAGCCTCCTCGTCCGTGGTTCTGAACGAGAATTGCGAGGCGAAATGGGACCAGAAATGCAGAAATGCTCCTAAGACTCAGTACAACACTGGCCGCATCGGAACCTGAGTCTCTCTTATTGGACCTGTCGGCTCTAGATTGTGAAAATATCGAAGACAATGTCCAACAATGACGTTTGGATATTGCCTTCGGATGACTCCTGGGGCCTATAAAAACCGGGCCAACTCCCCAGAAACCTTTCCCTGCTCCCTCTTGTGTACAACCACCTTGCTCCAAGCTTGCACTGTCAAATTTTCTGCCAGCATTCCAAATCGACCGATCTAATCAAAAGATCTCCCTCCTCCAGAGTAACCGCAAAAACTAAGCCGTTTCTCTACGACAACCGCCCACAATGTTCTACAGAACAATCGCCGTTGTTTTCACCCTCCTGGCTGCTATTAGCGCCAAAACTGTGGAGCCTACCTCCTTTGCCGCCGCCAAAACCATCGACACGGCGGCACTCCTCCTGGCCTCTGAGCAGGTCAGTTCTGTGCCGGATCTTGCCAAATATCCGGTCAACACACAGAAAAACGCGTCAATTTCCACCATCTACAACGACTGGGCGTCGTTCCACGATGGAGCGGCGCTAGTCTGGAAAGCCGACATGGACACCGACTGTGACGGCATTGACTACAGGTGTGAAGGGAACCCCGATGGGCAGCACCTGACCAACTGGGGCGCCCTATCCGCCTTCGAGGTTCCCTTCATCGTCATACCTGACAAATTCCTCCAGGCCAATCCGAAGGCCATCCCCGGCAACAACGTCGCAGCGGTAATCTGGTAAGTCCATCCCGCCGTCTCCTACTGAGGCAATATGCTAACTGAGCACAGCGACAAGAAGATCTTTTACGCCATTCTTGGCGACTCGAACTTCAACACCCCGCAGGTTACGGGAGAGGGATCGTGGCTTCTCTCTCGTACTTGCTTCCCGGATGCCAAAATCAACGGCAACCACGGTCACGACGACCCTGACGTGACTTACATCCTCTTCACCGGTGAAGAGGCGGTCCTGCCAAAGACCGCTCTCAACGACAACTACATCACCGACTTCGACACCCTCCGGGCGATGGGAGACCATCTCACCACCGCCCTCCTCCACAACCTGGGTATTCCCCCACTCAGCCCAGGTTCATCGACTGACGACAAGCCGGGCGACACACCCGGCCACGACAACAACGAACAGGATGGTGACCATCCTGCCGACTCCCCTCACTCCCCTGACACCCCTGACACCCCTGACACTCCTCCCGGCTCTGCCGGTTCCGACTTTGACTCCGGTGTTTCGGTGCAGTGTCCACGGGCTGCATCGTTCACCATTCTCCTGTTGACTCTGGTGGTGGTGTTTCTTGTCATGATCTGATTCAATATCAGTCATGTCATATTCGTTTTTATCTTGTCTTAGTTTTTGTCTTGTCTTTGTCTTTGTCTTTGTCTTTGTCTTTGTCTTTGTCTTTGTCTTTGTCTTGTTATTTTTTTTCATGTATGGCGATAATTTACCAGATGTATCACTTGCACAGAGGGGTACAGTCCTTTCCCTTCACCGTCCTGTTTTCTCTCGTATCACGAGTTTTCAGAATGACGGGGGGGTTTTACTGGCGTCCCTGTACTGGCAAGTGTGATGTTGTTTTTAGTTAATTATTTATTCACATTCTACTACGGTATAATGTGGGAGGGTGGGTGGGATTTAGTTAGTGTATTTGTATAGCTTGTGTTAGATCAGTCTAAAATCTAACAGCTTATACAATGCTTGTCCTTGCCCTTGGTGGTGTAGATTCTATAATAGGTTCAAGTGAACTAAGGTTTCCTTCCGTGGATTTCTTGTCTCTGTGCACTTTGCCACTGGCAACTCTGTATATCGATTGGGTTTTCATACCGCCGGTAACCTTTTTGGTTATTCTGAAGCTATACAGACTATCCATCTACAGATTTCTGTGTTCTCAGCCCGTTCTTTCAGCCATCACCCACTCTATCTCATCCCACCCGTTCCATTGTCTTGGTGTTGCACATTCATTCAGTCATCACTTTTGATTAAAAAAAAAAAAAAAAAAAAATCATTTTCAAATAAATTGTGACAACCACTATACACCCATCCGCTCTCTGGGCACATCTACACATGAGGGGGAAAAAAACAAAAAAAAAAAAACACCAGCTTGAATATTCATACTCACTACCAGTTTCATTTGAAAAAGCATGCGTGGAGAAAGAAATTTTTATCTGTGCTGGTCGCCGACTTGGTAGATTCAACTACAGGTATCTTGTATAGCTTCACTTTCACCACCGCAACCCAGATTCCCCGGGGTCCCACCTACCCTGCAGCTCGATATTTGCCACAGGACTCATTGATTACGACACGACTCAAACTTACTTCTTATTCTGGGAGTCACCAGAGAAGAGAATTTGATGAGAACGTTCCGATTTACTCCGGAGTACCTACAGCGGACCTAGCACATTTTTCACGATACAGAAGGGTATTTTTATACACTTACCCCTTGAGATTCGTAAGGTACAATCTTGTGTAGTCGTGGCATCTTTTGTAGGGCTGGATTCTGGAAGTATAGGTTGGATTAGGGTTTAGGTACGTATTGAAAATTTTCCGTTTCCAAGGTTCCGAACCGGTGGTTTTTGGACACGCTTCTAGCTAACGTAGGGAGCACTGTCTACTAGACTAATACTGAGAGGTACATTACACCACCCAAGTAGATCAAAGAATCTGATATTCACAGTGATACAGTAGTAAAAGAGCTCATAATTGTAAAAAAATCACATTCTAAAAACCCCAAACCTCGTCTTGCTTTGCACGTCCTCCACTCTACCCCCGCACGCCGCAGCTAAGGCCAGCCCCAGTACACGTCTTGTATGAGCGGGCGGAATGATACCGTCGTCCCATAACCTCGCAGACGAGAAGGTTGCCTCGGACTCGCGGTCAATACGATCTTTTAATTCCGGGTCTGCTGTACGGCCGACGGCCTCCATGACGGAGGAAAGCTGCTCGGAGCCCATGACGCCGATTTTGGCGTTAGGCCACATGAAGAGCAGGCGGGGGGAGTAGGCGCGTCCGCTATTGTTTGTATATTAGTCTATATAGCTGAGGTTTTATGGGAAATAAGAGATACGTACCACATGCCGTAGTTACCTGCCCCGGCACTAGACCCGAACACAACAGTGAATTTAGGAACATCTGCGCAGGCAACGGCTGTAACGAGTTTTGCGCCGTTCTTTGCGATTCCACCTTTCTCTGCCTCTGCACCGACCATGAAGCCGGAGATGTTCTGGAGGAAGACGAGGGGGATGTTGCGCTGGGCGCAAAGTTCGATGAAGTGTGCACCCTTGAGCGAGGATTCAGAGAAAAGGATGCCGTTGTTAGCTACGATGCCGACTTGGTGGCCGTGGATGCGGGCAAACCCGGTGACAAGGGTAGTGCCGTAGTCGCGTTTGAATTCGGCGAACTCACTGCCGTCAACGATGCGTGCGATGACTTCGTGAACCGGGATTTGGCGGCGGAGGTTGGTACCCACGATGCCATTGAGCTCAGCTGGGTCGTATAGAGGTTCTTGTATTGTGGTTACTTTATTCGCGTCTGTTAGAGAGAGGTTAATGGTAGTAGTCGTTGTTGGGTAGTTGAGGTTCGTGATGGAGCGGCGGGCGAGAACAAGAGCGTGGGCGTCATCGACAGCTAGGTAGTCTGTTACACCGGATATTGTGCTGTGCAGTTGCCCTCCTCCTAGATCTTCCGCTGAGACTTCCTCGCCAGTGGCAGCTTTGACGAGGGGAGGACCAGCGAGGAAAATAGTGCCCTGATTTTCAACGATGATTGTCTCGTCACTCATTGCTGGGACGTAGGCACCACCGGCAGTACAAGGACCCATGACGACGGAAATCTGGGGAATGCCCTGAGAGCTCATTCGAGCCTGGTTGAAGAAGATGCGGCCGAAGTGTTCCTTGTCTGGAAATACATCGGCTTGGTGCGGGAGATTTGCACCTCCTGAATCTACCAGGTAGATACAGGGCAGCTTGTTCTCTTGGGCAATTGCCTGTGCACGAAGGTGCTTCTTCACTGTTACAGGGTAGTAGGTGCCTCCCTTGACGGTGCTATCGTTCGCTACGATCATACATGTCACTCCTTCGACTGTTCCGATTCCCGTAATAATACCCCCCGCAGGTACATCCTCTCCGTATATTCCATGGCCAGCAAGCTGGGAGAGCTCCAGGAAGGATGTGCCTGGGTCGATGAGGGCTGTGACGCGGTCTCGAGGAAGCATTTTCCCCCGGGCGATATGTTTGTCTCTGGCTTTTTGTGGACCACCTTGTGCAATGGTGCTATGGAGACTGTTCATCCGATCCAGCACTTCTTGCATTTGCTCTGCGTTCTCTTTGAAGTCTGGCGAAGACGTGTCAACCGCCGTAGGAAGGATGGAGATGGCGGAGGCATGATGCGGGTGAGTGTAGCTGGCGACTGACCGACAGGAGGAGGATGAAATTTGCTGTAAGATACCGTGTGGGTGTCGTGAGGATTGGAGGACAAGTCTTCGAGGGGCTAATCTGGCGGCGTTTGATATGGAGGAGTTCCAACTCCTGCGAAGGAGTGGAGCGGGAACACGCATTGCGGGAGTAGGAAACAATGTGACAGATATCAGCTAAAGCATGACCTTTGGAAACTGCCAATAGTGTCAATTTCGTAAGATAATTCAAGTTTCTAGTGTAGAAAAAGGTGATACGGAGTATATAAGAAGAGATGATGGTGCGGTCGGTTTGCGGGGGTGAAAGAGGGACGAAGGGAAAATGCGGAGAAGCGAATCTTGCCGTGTTTAACCGCGAGGTCCCCGACTTCCCCTTACTGTTCATGTCTTCAATCTTTATTCATCGAGTAACGCATTCTTGCTGAACTTCAAAGTCTCCTTCTGTTTATATTAATGATTGACCATGGCTACTACACGTCTACCACTTCTGTTTCGCTCTTTCCCCGCCAGAGCCCCCGCAAGGTTCACCAGACCCCTCATTCCAGCAATACGAACATACGCAACAAAGCATCCTAAAGGATTTGCGCCTCCTGCAGAGGCGGACCTAGTAGAACTACGAGAGAGTGTTCAAGAATTTACTAGTAAGATCACCTCCTTGTTCCGGTCTCCATGAACCCCGCCCTAATACGACTTCTACATCAGGGCGGGAAATCCCCGAAGAAGTCGCCGCGAAAACAGACGCCCAGAATGAGTTCCCGGCTGAAATGTGGCAGAAGTTCGGAGATGCTGGGTAAATAATCATTGGTGTCTGGAAGCTACTTTACCTAACAAACATCACAGCTTCCTAGGAATCACGGCAGACGAAGAATATGGAGGTCTAGGGATGGGTTACCAAGCCCATTGCGTAGTGATGGAAGAGATCAGTCGCGCTTCAGGTACGATACTATACTCTGCCTCAAATCTAAAACTATCTTAAGACCATTCTTCATTCAGGAAGTATCGGTCTATCGTACGCAGCGCATTCCCAGCTCTGCGTGAACCAACTCTCCCTAAATGGCAACCCGGAGCTGAAGAAACGCTTCCTCCCTAGTCTTCTCTCCGGCGAAAAGATCGGTGCATTGGCCATGTCAGAGCACTCAGCCGGGTCCGATGTTGTCAGCATGAAGACGACTGCTAAAGAAGTCGACGGCGGTTGGCTATTGAATGGTACAAAGATGTGGATTACCAATGTCAGTCTCATATCTGTCCTTGACGATCATCAGCTGACGCACTACAGGGCCCCGACGCGGACTATATCGTTGTTTACGCGAAAACAGAACCAAGCAAAGGCTCTAAGGGAGTCACAGCATTTGTCGTAGAAAAGACATCCAAGGGTTTCTCATGTGCCCGTAAACTCGATAAGCTGGGAATGCGCGGATCCAACACCGGAGAACTCATCTTTGAGGATGTCTTCGTCCCGAAAGAAAACCTCTTAGGAGAAGTCAACCGCGGCGTGAAGGTCTTAATGGAGGGTCTTGACCTTGAACGACTCGTTCTCAGTGCCGGTCCACTGGGGTAAGTCAAACCACGCGCCTCCACTTGCTCGCAAGCTTGATCGGCCCTAACTTCTTGCTTTGCTACGCAGAATCATGCAAACCGCTCTCGACCTGGTCCTCCCATACACCCACGTCCGCAAGCAATTCGGCACACCCATCGCTCATAATCAGTTGATTCAGGGCAAGCTTGCGGACATGCATACTAAGCTCGCGGCTTCTCGTGCCTATACCTATGCTACGGCACGGCACGTTGACAACTTCGCATCCTTGGGATCAGCAGCAATCCGGACCCAGGACTGTGCGGGAGCCATCCTTTACGCGGCCGAAAGAGCCACTGAATGTTCCCTCGATGCTATCCAATTGATGGGTGGGAATGGGTATATCAATGAGATTCCTGCGGGGAGACTGCTCCGGGATGCCAAACTATATGAGATTGGTGCTGGGACGAGTGAGATTAGACGTATGGTTATCGGGCGTGCTTTTAATAAGGAGTATGCGCAATGATTTGAAATAGCGTGTCATTAACAATGATCATTCAAGCTGTAATGTCATAGAATGAAGATTTTAGGCGTCTAATGATACATAGAGATATCGTAGTCATACATAGGTAGAAGAGAAAACCCGTCGATCATAGGTTATTTCTTGTGCCTCGCCGATCTCCGGTTTGAGCCTGACGCCGCGGGAACAGGTGTAGGTTGAGACGTCTTTGACGTCGCTGCTCGCTTCGTCTTGGGTTGAACATCTGTCTCCGGTACTTTTCTGTCTGGCGAAGGCGACGCCTTGCGTTTCCGGCCTCTCCGTGGTGGACTTGTCTTCGTAGCGATCGGTGACTCCTTGGCCTTCTCCTTTGCGGGTGTGTTGGTAGCAGCCCCATTGGTGGCAGCTGCCTGACCCTCTCGAATTGACTCTAAAGTTGCATCAGGGATGTCTTTGATCGTATGGGTAGACCGCTCAGCGGGCGTATTCACAACAACCTGCGCATGGATCGGAGCCACGTACAATGGCTTTCCCGTCTCGGAGTCTGTAGCAACAACATCACCTTCGATATCCGGTACCAGCGACGGAACCTCGATACTAGGTTCCGTGTCGCCCCCTGAAACATTGACCGAGGGTCTCAAGTCCGCTTTACGCGCGCGCACGCGCCCAATCGCGGGTTTTGCGTTCCGGAAAATATCCCGCCAATTTTTTAGCAAGGAGACTTTCTCCCCTTCGCCCGGAGCATAGACCTCAACGATATCCGTCTCATCCTCGGGCTGTCTCCATGCAACACCCTCAAAAGACACCGGCTTGCTGAGAGGTGATCCCTCCACTTTTCTTCGTTTCGTCGGAGGTACTTCGGTAGGTGTTGTTGCGGCGTCATTAGCTGGCAATGCGCCCATGGCGCGAAGTCGGCGGATAGCGGTTGGATCTTCATCATAGTAGTCGTCGGATAATTCTTCCCAATCGCTGAAGAAGTCTACAGTTTCGAGCGAGGGGTCATCAAGGAACGTAGGGTCGTAAGTCGCGCCTGCGGCTAGGTCGTCCTGTCTATTGCGTTAGTTGGTTCAAAAGCCTATTTCGTCCATGGGAGATTTGGAAGAGGCGCTCATACAGCGGCGGTTGGGTCAGACTCTTCGACCCAGAAGATTCCATCATCGTCGAACTCGTCAAAATACTCTTCATCGTCGGAGGACATGTTTATTCAGTATGCGACTCGAAGGCACACTGAAGAACGAAAGAATGAACGAGTGGGCGCAAAGCAGCCAAATCGCAGAGAAAAAGAAAGACAAATTGACTCTCAAGTTGAGACTCACAACCACTTGAAGCTATCAAATTAGGGAAGTGTTAACGATTGTGTAAAGGAATGGCGCGACTGGGTGTAAGCAAGGCTGATGAGGTCAGAGGGTTTGTCCTGTTCCGCCAAGAATGAAGAAAAAAGTGCAACCGCGAGCCGGTCACGTGGCCTCGGTCTTCCCCGCATCGCTTTGCGTCGGCTCAACTTTCAAAGGGTCTACAAGAAGCGGAGTGGGCTCTTAGGAGCTTCCGCTGCTGATGGTAAACTATTGTTCTCAAATATCTTCAAGCGATTCGATACTCCCTGAGCATGCGTCTCTCTGGCTTTACTTAGCATATTGAACCACTGTGAAATCTGCTTCTTATTTACTATGCCGCTATCATCCCTTCTCCGCACTTCCGCCCGCCTGGGGCCGACGGCTGTTGCTCGTTCAAGACGAACTGCTTCAACGGTTACATCGACTGCGTCGAACCCTGCTCGTCCATTAAACTCAATTTTAATCGCCAACAGAGGAGAAATAGCATTGTATGTTCTAGATTTCATGTCGTTTATATATACTAACACTGAATAGGCGAGTTGGCCGGACAGCAGCACAGCACGGAATTCGAGTAACGACGCTATACACAGACCCAGATAGCCGAGCACAGCACGCATTGAGCTCACCGTTTGCATTCAACTTGGGCTCCGTATCTGCCTACCTTGATGGGGGCCGTATTATAGAAATTGCAAAGGCGCAAGGATGTCAGGGCATACACCCGGGTTATGGCTTCGTAAGTTGGACGAACTGTTTTCTCGGCTAATGCTAACAGCATGATAATCAATAGCTCAGTGAAAATTCGGACTTTGCGCGAAAATGCACAGAAGCTGGGCTGGTCTTCATTGGTCCACCATGGAAAGCTATTGAGGATATGGGAGATAAAAGGTCGGTGGCTTACAGTTTCCGGGCCGGTATATGGCGCTGACGTATTGTTTTCTAGTCAATCTAAGATAATCATGACCGCTGCAGGTGTACCTTGCGTCCCCGGGTACCATGGCGAAAACCAGGATCCCGTATTCCTTGAAGCTGAGGCCGACAAAATCAAATATCCCGTACTCATCAAAGCAATCAAAGGAGGTGGGGGCAAGGGGATGAGAATAGCGCAGACCAAGGAGGAGTTCCAAGCGCAGCTTGAATCTGCGAAATCCGAGTCCATGAACTCTTTTGGGGATGACCACGTCTTGGTAGAGAAATATATCACCACGCCACGGCACATTGAAGTACAAGTCTTCGCTGACAAGCATGGAAACTCCGTGGCTCTAGGAGAACGAGACTGCAGCATTCAACGCCGGCACCAGAAAATTCTGGAGGAGTCGCCAGCCCCTCATCTACCTGATGCAACAAGAAAAGACATCTGGGCGAAGGCTAGATCAGCTGCCGAAGCCGTTGGCTACGAGGGTGCTGGCACTGTTGAGTTCATTTTCGATAATGACACTGGAGAGTTCTTCTTCATGGAGATGAACACTAGGCTGCAAGTTGAGCACCCAGTCACAGAAATGGTGACCGGCCAAGACCTGGTGCATTGGCAGTTGAAGGTTGCAGAAGGCGCCAAACTTCCATTAACCCAGGAGGAGGTTGAAGCTCATATCGTTAGTCGTGGACATGCGATAGAGGCTAGGATATATGCTGAGAATCCCGCCAAAGGCTTTATTCCAGATTCCGGAACGCTTCTCCATGTGCGCACTCCTACTATCAGTGAGAATGTTCGAATTGATGCGGGATTCGTACAGGGAGATGAGGTCTCAGCACATTATGATCCTATGATTGCAAAGCTGATTGTTCGAGGGGGTGACCGACCAGAAGCCCTCCGCAAGCTAGCTATAGCGTTGGAAGAGTACGAAGTGGCGGGACCAATTACAAATATTGAGTTCCTCAAAGCCGTCTGTAAAAGCCCAGATTTTGTATCCGGGGAAGTCGAAACAGGATACATCGAGAAGCACCGCGACGAGCTCTTCGCCAGGAAAGTCATTGAACCAGAAGTGCTAGCACAGGTGGCATTAGCTTGCCTGCATGACGACCCCGAGCTTGTAACACGAAAGACGGCCAATTTCGAAGGCTCTGCTGTTGGCTTCGGTTCAGGCTATCAAGAACGGCACATGACCTTCACAGATCTATCCTCAACAACAAACGAGAAATTCGACATCAAAATCCAGCAAATCGGCGCTACTGAGTTCAAGGTAAAGGTCGGCGAGCGAGTATTCGAGCAGGTGACTAGTCAACCCAATGCAGGCTCCCGCGTCGTCACATCATTCTTTCCACACACTCGCCTCGACACCACTGTGATCCGTGATGGCGATTCAATCATTGCATTTCAACGAGGCATGCAGTATCACTTAGCTATCCCGCGAGTAAACTGGATGGAAAAGGCCCTCGGCCTGAAAGACGCCACGAATAGCGTTCTCGCACCAATGCCCTGCAAAATCCTCCGCGTGGAAGTACAAGCAGGCGACATCGTGGAAAAGGACCAGCCACTAGTCGTGATTGAGAGCATGAAAATGGAAACCGTCATTCGCAGTCCGCAGAAAGGCAGAATTGCAAAAGTCGTTCATCGAAAAGGAGTAAGTCACGCGGTTCCTTCGCCCCCTGCAGAAATATTAATATTGCCCTTGACTATTTCAATTTATTTTCCTTGTCTGGCTTTTAGCGGTTTCGGGTTTCTTCTCCAGTGGCTCGGAATGAATAACGTGCAGCCGCGGCGAACAGGGCTCGAGATTCGAGAAGGCCTGGCCTTGGGCCTTTTCTTCAGGGAAGAAATCCCACTCTCGCGGTTCGTGCACGGGCCAGCCACTAAGCTTCCACGGGGGTTCTTTAGGGCTTCCGTCGTACCCACTCATCTATATAAAAAAAAGTCCCGAACGATGACATTGGCTGATCAGTTGTGCTTGCAGGACCAATGTAAGAGCGGAACACCACTTGTCGAGTTCGCAGCCGAAGATGAGGAGACCTGAAACATTTAGAGCTGGGGTGCTGGTAGTAGGTACATTGACAGAAGACATGAAATCAACTACCCATACGTAAGGTAATGGATTTTCCGGGACGTCCTCAACAGCAAGTTCATAGTATGGGATAGGGAGCCAGAAGAGTATAAATAGATAATGTCTGAGATATTTTGGAGCCAGTAAAATCTGCTTACCCTCCGTTCAGTAAATGCCCTCATATCAGATTGGAGGTTATCAATATCCATTGCCCGCAGCTTCACAATCTCCTGTTTATATCGATCCTATTGTTGTAGCTATTGTTGGTCCATGAATGACAATACAAATTTTGCATACTAAGTCAAGTAGCACAATCAACTTATGTGTTATGATGCTTGTGCTTCTAGAACAAAGGTGTTTCAAGAGTAAGGGACGCTTCAATGGGTCTCCGTCAGTCAGATCGATATTCAATAGGCTTCACAATAAGATGGTCGCCGTCATGACCCTATTGTTCATGAATAGCTTCAGGCTCCATAACCACAATAGTAAATGTGAAGAAGGCGGCAACAGCTAGATCTAGTGGCTACATGGTGGCGGGCTATAAAAGGATATAAAGCTCACCAGGATGCACTCGAGGACTGCTTGAGTTGGATACCCAGATTCTTGATCTTCCAATCTATGGACTCATACCCTATCTCCGTCCACGGTATTTCTTTATTTTCCCAGTTTAGATTCCCATTCTTTAGTCATGTCCTACAATACTGCGGTGTACTTCGGCCAGCCGAACCATGTCACGATATACATCGAAACTCAACCCATCACAGTCTCGCAGAAGATGGGTAGGATCGTGATTCCGGGGGAAGTTGTCCTATTTTTCGATGGTGGGGGGGTCAACAGTTTATCTTCGTTATTTCGTTATAGACGATGCATATGCTTTGGAGCCTTCGAAGAACACAACAAATGTACCTAGGGACCTAACCTTATCCATGAAGCTGTTTTGTCCCCTTTCCCTCTAAACGTACACCGAGGCATAGACCACCTGCATCATGAGAAATTCCACGGGGTATTGATCCAGTATGTCGGGCACAAGTTCAAGCCAGTCCGGTTTGAATCTACAGGCGACTGTAGAATTGCAGAAATCCCAGAATTCCGGGTACCATCCAGCACTTTCCCAGTCCAGTAGAGTTATTTTGAAATCCGGGCACCCGTCGCGATCTCCAATCCTTTCAACCATAATGTTCTTCGGCTGGAGGTCACCGTGAGTGAAAACAGGGCGATGACCCTTGAGAGTCTGGTTGACCATATTCTGCAGGAATCGAATGTAATGTTCAGATTCCGTCTTCCGAAGCTTTTCAAGGAGGCCGGCGTTCAGGTCTTCCTCATTTGCAAAGGGACCACAAATTCTAGGGTTTAAATCGGAAGCGTGGAATACCCCGTCGAGAAAAGGTTGGCGGTTCAACATCCCGAAGTAATCCGTTGGTGGTATACTTCTTAGCTCCGTGATCGCAGTCTTGATCAATTTACTTATCGTAGCTTTTTCATCCGTGTTGAGGGAAGGCAATAGTGCTTCGAGGGTATCACCAGGGATAAGTTCCATGATAATGTAAGTCTTGTTGGTGCCGGGGTCCGTGAAGGCTGCGAGGACTTTGGGGACTGGAACTTTGCTGTTTGCCGCAAGAAACTTCATGTTTTCGGCTTCAACGAGAGGTACATTGCAACCCACTTTGACTGCAAAGGAGTCATTTACCCGGAAGACTTAGGTATATTTTTCGGGCAAGCTCATGGATCCAGTTGCGGCCTCGATCTCAGCAACAGTTGGAAGGCGAATGGCCTCTGAGGCCGTTTCACTTGACATCGTCCAAGCAAGGCTGAGATCCAATGGTAATCGCAACAAAACAAGTATGTGACACAGGGGTTGTTTGCCGGAAGTGTGATGAGAAGTTTGAATCTGACGAGGATGTTGTGTTGATTACTCTATATCTTAACAAAACCCTGACTTTTCTCTACCCCCTGTCACGTGTGAATATATTACTTTATATTCACACATTACTTTATATTCACGGGCGTGGCTGAATCTACGCCTTCTGCCCCTACCTAAGCGAAGCGAGGGCAAGCTTGCTTGTGTACTACAAACTAAACCACATGACCATAGAGCAACAGACGTTTCCCTTGCTTTGTCATTACTAAGTAAGCCCATGTGTGGACACTTTGGCAGCTACTACCGCGGCCCATGACAACCGATTCAGATCATCAGATCGCGGGGTTAGTCTACGGAGTACTGACATTTGGCATTTTAATCCACGAAGTGCGGGTATCAGGGTCTCATCGAAAAGTTCCTTCACTATTCATATTGCCAGGTATTCCAATTCCGGGCGATGTTTGATGTGACCGTGAGAGGCGAAGGATGGGCGGATTGTGTGCTTTGATATGTTGTTAACAAGGTACGGTGCAGTAACTAGCTAGCAGTGCCGGGCTCATATCGAGTGCTATTGTGGAAGGCTTGTGCGTATATCCCTGTCGATGAACGTTGATAAGAAGAAGTTTATTATTCTTATTTTGTTGTTTCAAATCCTGTTTGATGGAAAGGAGAATTCAATATCAAGCCAGATGGCTAGGCCACTCATCCCTGACGGGGGTTTGTTGTTGTATCCGCGGAGCTCCCAAGAGACTTATTGCATTGTGTATTGCATTGTATCGCGAAGGCTTGCGTACTCTCTGGAGCATTGGACTGATTCTGGAAGACTCGGCTTGCAAGAGGCAAAGAAAGGGAAGTCACGCGGGGGCAAAAGACAGGGATTCTGATGCTTCGAGATCCACCGATGGCAGATCCTGGTCAGATCGCTGCATGGCGGTTGAGGCCTGGAACAAGTCAACTATCACCACCTGACTTGGCCTTTTTTGGTTCTCACCACCATCAGCGGAAAATTACATGAACAAGGGTTTTGGTTTTCACAATTGATAAGCCAATCCCCAGTCAGATCATGCTTGCAGCAGATCTGGAATGACTTGTTTCTTGGCAGTCTCCAGTCACTGGGAGCTTCCCCCAGTATGGCGGAAACTGCTTCTCACATTCCCCGCTCATCCAGGGACTCTCTGGATGTTTTTTTTTATTTTTTTTAGGTTTTAATTCTATTTTTGGCGCCTTGACCTGTGCCAGTGTTGACTGGCCATGGTATTATTCATTCACTACTCAGCTTGAAAGATCTACTCCAACTCTCCTTGACCGGAGACAAGACATCCAGCTGTTGAGTCTTAAAAGCTGATTCTCCCGCTTCCTTTCAGATTTCTACGATTTTCTGTACATACGTCTTCCAAGTTCAATCTCATTTTCATTTCATTGTCTTTCCCTTCTAACAATCTTACCTCTTACACCCCACAGCATCACCTCTATCGAATCTACTATACACAATGTTCAGACCTGCGGTCGCTCGTCAGGCCGTCAAGGTTCTCAACCGGAGCACTCGCCCAGCTGCGTTGGCTGCTACATCTAGACCCTTCCTCCGACCCATCTCCACCACCGTTCTCCGTGCCCAGAAGGATGACAGGAAGGATCCCCTTGTGCAGGCGACCACAAAGGCTCCCGTGGGCGCTGCTGGTGAATCTGAGGGGAAATATGCGCGAACTGACGAAAACGTGGTGATTGAATACCCTGACGATGACCACATGCCTCGCAGCCCTGTTGTTCAAGGCCGTGGAGGTATGCACTTTAAGCGTACTCTTGCCCAGTTCTCTCTTGAGAACAAGGTCACCGTCGTCACCGGGGGCGCTCGTGGTCTTGGATTGGTTATGGCACAGGGTATCGTAGCCTCGGGCTCTCACCTCGCCATTGTTGATTTAAACAGTATGTCAGGACTCTATTGGAATTGAAGGCTCTTTCGCTAATGTCGCCATAGAGGAGGAAGCTGAAGTCTCTGCTAAAAATCTTCTGGAGCAGTTTCAAAAGGAAAACCCTGGTTTGGAAGAGTACGCTCACCAATTGATCGAGTCCTGAACTAATGCTGACTGTCATCTTTTCCTAGGCTGCCAAAGGTTACCGCACACTTCGCCGACGTATCTAACCCTGACTCCGTGAACAACGCCCTTTCAGAAATCCTTGCGAAGCACGGCAAGGTCGATCAGCTTGTTACATCTGCGGGATTCACTGAGAACTTCGACGCTATCAGCTACCCCTTCGACCGCATGCAGAAGCTTTGGGGCGTGAACGTGGATGGCACCTACCTTTTCGCCACTGGCGTCGCGAAACACTTGATGGAGCGCAAGGCTCCTGGTAGCATCGTCATGATTGGTAGCATGTCTGGTGCCATTGTCAATGTTCCTCAACCTCAAGCTCCTTACAACGCCGCCAAGGCAGCCGTCCGTCATCTCGCCTCCTCCTTTGCTGTCGAATGGGCTGGACATGACATCAGAGTGAACTGTATTAGCCCTGGCTACATGCTGACCGCTTTGTAAGTTGCCACTTCGCGGATATTGGTGTTGAACAATTACTGATTCAGTGTTACCAGGACCCGCAAAATTCTAGAAGAGAACCCCGCGTTGCGGGATAAGTGGATCTCGCTTATCCCAGCTGGTAAGATGGGTGTTCCCGAAGATCTTATGGGCGCTGTCACTTTCCTTCTCAGCGATGCATCCAAGTACGTCACTGGCGCAGAGCTCCGTGTTGACGGTGGCTACACTTTGACCTAAGCTATGCAACTTGACGCAGTTTATTGCTCTTATTTCTCCATAGACCGGGGTGTTTCATGCTGGGTGTTTTTTTTTTTTTTTTTTTACTAGCGGATATGTGCTCGAGCTGCTGGCACCGAATGGGCCCGTTGAGCTGCATTACAATAATACCTTTCTGTCTTCGATCAGTGAAGCGATTTTCTATTGGGATTTCTTTTGAAAAGCGAACATTGAAAAGTGGTATATTTGCTGCTCTGGAGTACAGTACAGAACTACGCATGTGATGACATCTGGTTGGTCATAGCATGATGTCATTTTTTCTGAATGAAAAATAATCGAGTAATTTATCTCCTTGATTTTATCTATTGCTGACAATGATTCTCGCTAATTAGTGACAACAGATATTGATTGTGAATCAGGTCCAGAGCAAGAACTCTTGGTTTTTGAGCTGTCGCTGAGACGCTGACACGAAATTTGTCTAGTAGCCGAAATTGCCGCCCAATTCAGCGGTCTGTGAGCATGGATTATTGATTGACTCGTCGTCTCCACCCCAGCCTACAGCTGCTGAGGTTACCCTAGCCATGGCGCGGACCGTCAAGGTTGGAATCCTTCGATCTTCTGCCGTATTTCCAGAAGGATCCCGCATCGAACTCGAATTTTAAAATACGAGTACGGTGGCACGACCTGATGACCTATGCTCGATGCGAAGTTGTTGACTAGCCGACCCTTCCAAGTACTGGGCTTCCTGTGCTCGAGTCAGGTATGCAAGGGTGCTGCAGTATTGCAGTACGACCGAATATATGTAGCAGCTGAGGCTATCGGCAAGTCACTTTACCCTGGCCAGACCTTGCTGGCGACATGCATTGTGGGGTTCTGCGGATTGTTTGATGCACTTGAAATGAGATGTAGTACATCTTCATCGAGCTTCCTTCGCGCAAGATCATTGACACGGAACTTGCCGTCTTCGCTCTGAAGGAGCGTCTAGGCTGGTATTGTTGCAATCGACAACGAGCAGTCAGCCTCCAGGATTTTCGGGCTGGACATCGGGATCAATTCAATGTCTCTTTCGGCCGTTCAAGATAGATGTCAACTGCTTCTTGGATGAGCTCGCATTTATATTCGAGTTTTCGCCCAAAGACAGTTCATATTGATCTCGAGTTGGTTACTATACGGTTTGTATTTGTTCAGGTGAGTACAAGCGGTGGTAGGCACTAAACACTTTCATTCTAGATGATGATCAACCAGCCCGCTTTAGGAAATCGTTTTCGGGCGCGAAAACGATTTCCTAAAGCGGATTAGTCATTATCCATCGAGAAAACGATTTGATTCGACAACAGCGAAATATATAGAGTAATTCCCGGGTGAGCTGGCCACCCCTAGTGAGCTGACCACCTGTATTTCATACAAAATGGCCACTTTTCATACCTTGATATCTCAACAACAAAGTATTAATAGGAGCTGAAGTTAAGTATAGAGGTTAATTAGATATAATATTAGATATTACCAAGTTTATAGTATATTAGTACCAATAGTTCCCTAGGTAATATAAATTACAGGTGTATTTTTAGTATTTTACTATTATATATATATAAGAAGACTTTTCCTACTTTAAAATAGGTTATATAGACTCTATATAGCTTTATTAAGCTATCCCCTTAATATTATATCAGTATATCTATTTATTGTTGAGATATCAAGGTATAAAAATGGCCAGTTTGTATACAATACAGGGTGGCCAGCTCACTGGGGGTGGCCAGCTCACCCGGGAATTACGTTATAGCTGGCTGTTTGTTTATTTTGCTGATATGTAAGCTTGTTTTTGAACATTCCATTACATTTGCAAGACCTAAAATATGTGATCTTGATCAAAAGCGACCTTGTTTTCGCGACGCGAGCACATGTTAGGTCAGCTCGGCTTGTTGATACTTTACCGTTCGCTCATAAGTCAAACAGTAGCACTAATCGCAGACATGATCTCTGTACGGACTCACGAAGTAGCTTCAGCATCACTGTGTGATAATAGGATCATAAATTTTAGCAATAATAATGCAAGGCATCAGGTGACAAAGACTCGTGACAGGGTCACGGCGATCTTGGCTTTTTCAATCGAATCTCTGTGCGACTTCTCCTTGTGTGCCCCTGTCCTGTGATGGTTGATTATTTCCCCTCCCGCCCTTTGCGTCCATCGGCTTGAATAGCGGACAAGATGCACCGCCCAACTCCGCCAAAAGAATTTCTTGCTCCCCAGGACCCCCACGAAGCTAGGCAAGATTAACCTTTAGGCTTCTTTTAATTCGCCGAGATCCCCTGCAGGGGAAACATTCATCATCCCCAACTCCGTCTTTTCTTGGCTTGAGGCAGGCATAAGCACCGGTGATCTCCAGACTGAGCAATGGGGCTGCCTCTCGGTGCTCGATCAGGGATGAGGTTCGCATATCGGGATCCATGGACGGAGTACGGAATCGTCTGAGGCAAATGTGTTCCCTTCCAATTAACTGGAGTAAGGCTGGTGATCTTCCTCACATGATTCCGCGGGGTAGATCTGTTGTCTGATTGCGTCGGGAGCTCTCACCGTCGTTCTTCAGGCATCGCAACAGATCTCGGATGTGACTTGTCATGAGTCCATGGCTCTGAGCTGTGTCCATTAAGTGTGGGTGACGGGTGGGGTGGAGGTGGCTAGCGGGCATTCCCGATGCCTCTGGAGTACCAGGGAGCTGGTTAGACTGCCGTAACCCGACAAATAAGCCTAGAGGACATGGATCATGATGGATGGTGTCGAGGGGAGGAGTGATAGGCTACATCAAGAGTTAGCGTCGCATCAACTGACAGTCTGACACTCTTCACTTGAAGATGGTGACTTTTAGATTCGCATGATCTCTTGGATCCGGACAGTCCGAAACTTTCCTCATTCTTTGCCTGCGGGATGACTACTACTCCGTACAAGATGATCCATTCGGTAAGACTCGGCGGCTTGAGGCATCTCATTTATTATTGTACATTTCCTCCTGTCTTCTTTCTCCAGATTACGACTGAAGAACCCGAGAGAGATTTCAGACATTCGCTCTCGTCTCAGTGTTACTGCTTATGTGGGGGAATCTGCCCTTGCAGGTGTCCTCTCTCTTCTCTCCCTCTCTGTTTCCTTCCCCTGCTCTCCCTGCGTTTGTTATGTCTCTCTGGCGAATTCCCCTCTCCATATTCACCGCCAGTCGCAGCACTGTCCTTTTAATTCTTTCTTCTCGCTTAACTTACCCTCTTAGATCTGACTTTGACTCGCCTATCTTGACCATGTAGTCTTTGTGTTTGTGTTTGTCGCAAAACCCACCACGCCTCACTCTCTGATATTCGATCTTCCCAGCTTGAGCTTGAACTTGCTCTAACCTTTCATCCTCTCGTCACGTCACTATGGAAGCTCTCCCTGGAGGCTTAGTCTCAACTTCGGGGAAGGTATCAGCAGAGCTTGGTGTGTTTGACGCCGTGGACACCGGTGATATCGTCCGGTTGTGGAAAGGTGCGCTTCTTCTCTCCAACTTTTTCCAGTGGATTCATCTCATCCGCACAGCATACAGCACGAACCCTTCAGTCCATGTAGGCGACACAGGATATAGACTGCAGAACTTCTTCTGGAGAATCTGGGGCAATGAGCGCCTAAGCAATACATTGACCGGATCGACACTGGCCCGCTTATTCCTTCACATATCGGAACCTAGTTCGTTGATGTTGGTCAAGGCCAAGGTCAAGGTGCATGACAACACTGTGTGTGGTCACCCATCCTCTCCGTCTAAGCTACCTGTGTCGCTTACTCAATTCAGGAATCCGAACCACCGTCGTTCAGTTTAAAACACGAGAAACCCTCTCCTGGACATGGAACCGGCCACACAAGTAGCGGAGGCACAGCCAAATCACCCCTCCCTCCTATCCTGAAAAAGAAATCCAATAGCTCCTCCCATGGAGAAGGCCAAACGCAAAAGACTACACGCCTGCTTCTTACCAGTCTAAGCGGCGAGAGCGTCACACGCAAGCCTTCGAACTCGCCTACACCCATCCCTCCTTCTCAACCAGTCGCTTTTGTGGAGCAATCAGCTCGCCAGAGCGGGAGCCAGGGCCAAAGTTCGAAGAAGACGTTCGTGGTGGCGAGTAAGGCAAAGGCGAAAGGCGCGAAGCGACGACCTGTTCTCATGCGCCGCAAATCGTCGCAACAGTCTTCTATTCCTTCAACACGTGCGCATTCCCCGCAGTCTGTCTCTGTCTCCCCGTCTGGGAACAGGGCTCCGGAGCTCCCTGTTTCAGCCCTAATACCGGTGGTCCTCGAGAATGAGAAAGAGGACGCCAATGAAGAAGCAGTGGAAGACGAAGATGAAGAGCCGCCTGATGGTGCGTCCAAATCTACCCCTCACAACTCATCTAACCTCACTTACAGTGCCCGCTACAGCCTCTATATCTACATTATCGACCACGATGTCAACGGCAACGACAGCAACAGTCGCAGAAACCGCGGCAACAACACCAACACCAACCAGCTTCAGTTTCATGGACGCACTCCCAAATGCCCACGCCGACGCCGAAGCCGAAGTCGACACTCAGCCCTACCCAACCCCCATCCTCACCGCGCCGCACTACATCCCATACACCCCGCGCTACCCTGACGACGACGATGACAAAGTACCACCCCCACCACCCCCCCTTCTTACTTTCCTTGCAGACCTAAAAGAACTATTTTTGAAGCAAACCCACTTACCTCCCCTCCGCGCCCGAAACCCAACGCCCCTCGTCGGCTTCTTCTCCAGCACATCGTGCCGAAACTTCGACGTCCGCAACCTATACGCAGATAATTACGGGGTAGAGCAGCCGACGGACACGAATTTCGTTGATAGCGACTTCCGCGGGAAGTTCGCGGAGCAGGTTAAACTCGCGGAGGAGTGGCAGGTCAGGATGGAGATGGAGGAGCCTGGACATAATGCAGGTGCAGGCGATGTGCTCTCAGATACAGCAATTGGTACAAGAGCAGAGACATTCGAAAGCGGGTCTGCACCTGCACCGCTACCACTTCCGATCACCCAGACAAGGGCGGAGACAGAGACAGAGACACAGACAGGCCTAGGAGTAAGAGTAGGAACGGTCGAAACCGGACCATCACCATTGCAATTCGGCGCATCGCTTGGCCATGGCGCTGAACCGATAATCGCAACTTCAACATCGCCGGTCAATAGTGAGGCGACGGAACCGTTTTCGCCTGTTGAAGCTGTTGTCGACCATGCGCCTTCTGCTGTACCTAGTTCAGGAGCTGGATTTGGAGGTTCAGCTGAAGCTACAGTCAGTCTAACAATGTCCCACGCAGTAACCGCACCCATGCCCGTGCCTGCCCCACCCCAAGGCTCAATGGCAGGCGCGGTTCCAAATTCCCCCACCTTCCTACAAAGCCCTCCAGCTCTATCTTCTCTACCGCGTGGACCGAGCCAGCTGAGTCTGTTGATTGAGCACAGCCGCAGCGTGGGATCCTTCGATGAGGGAATTCCGAAACCAAATACCTAAGGAATGATTAAATAAGTGAACGATACGAATTGGTTTTGATTTTTAGCATATCATAACATACTCCTCAATACGACGATGATTACCAGTATGAATATGAAGAACTTCTAACATTGAACACCAGAGCAGAAATCAAAAGAACCAAACCATGGATGCGTGGACCAGCCACTGCTATGCAACGCAATGCAATGCAACCATCTCAATGAATGTGCACTATCCAAGCCAAAGCAACCCCTCTCCTCACCATATACCAACGTTTCCAACCTCCCCTAGTGGAAAATGAGAGAAAACCTAAACCATCTCCTTCTCCTCCCCTGGCCCACCCCAAAAAGGCTCCTCCTGAGGCCTCCCCTTAGCCCTCCACCACCGAAGCCCCCTCCAAGCCCCCGAAATCACCCAGAACACCAAACAAGCCAAATCAACCCAAACCGCCCTGCGCATCCTCGTCACCTTACTCTCCCCGCCCTCATTCCCGCCCACATGATAAACTCCAATATACATCTCCCCAAACATCCCAAACACAACAAGCCACAGGATAATCAACACACCCTCCCACACAAACATAGGTAGGTGGAGTCTTGGGCGCGCTGCAAGGGACGGTTTGGACCGCTTCTTCCACCACCATCCAAGAACGAGGTAGATAGTCGCGGTAGCAGTAGACAAGAAAGCAGTGACGACAGCGTAAACCCATCTGCTGGGTGTTGGTTTCCCGTCAGCTTTCGCGGAGTTGATGTCCTGGCTATAGAGACCGATGACGGCGAGACCGAAGGCGAATTGGGCGAGGGAGAGGATCAGGGTTGCGAGTTCATTGGCCCGTGCGCGTTTGCTTGCGGGGGCCGCGGGGGGCGTTTGGGCTGGCAGAGGGTCCATGGTGTAGTTGTTGTTTTCCTGGCCGGGGCCGCGGGAGTCGTAGGGGTTTGGGGGGTAGGGTTGTTGGAATTGGGGCTGTTGTTGCTGCTGGGGGTTTCCCTGGGCGGCTTTCTTGGCCTTGTGTTTTTTGGCTTCGGAGTAGCCGAATCGGAAGATTTTGAAGAGGACGAACCACATGGGTGCTGGCTCTTCTGGAAGGGTATCGCTGATGTGTTGTTGTAGAGGAAGGAAGGAACGAGGAGCGGTCGTGCCTACTTCAAGTAGGTCTGTTTGAAGAGAAAGAAGTGCAGCGCCAGCGCAGGTTAAAAGGGTTCACCTGAAAGAAGTAAGGAGAGAGAAAGAGGGAAACGAAAAATATGAAACTGTAAAGAGTGAACCTTTGGTTTGGATGAAGCTGAGATGAAGCTGGGGGGAATGAAGAAACATCTTTATACTTATTCTGCACAATGTCTGCTAAACTGGGAATGTGTTAGGTCTATTCTGAACAATGGAGAGGAAATCATCTCAGCCACTTATTCTTTGTCCAAGCATTCCCCTGAAACAGATTGTGTTTGTAGTTCGCGCGCGCCAAAGCTGCAATGGCAGTTCCGATTGTTGCTGGCCTCGTCGAAGCGCCGTCGCGGGTACCGACAACAAACCACAATTGACTGGATGACAATTACTCATTTAGTCGCCAGGAAGCAGTCGATAAATATAGACCTAGTCCTATTCATAGACAATTCAACTTAAGGAACTACCCCAATACAAAATTCATGTTTCATCTCCAACCAATTGACATGACGCTCATTAATAGTTAAGAGACAATGGAGCGGGGATTCGTGAATGCAAATAATAGACAAGGCTAATTGACTCATACCATGCAAAGACCAAAAATAATAATTCAAAAGACGCAAACAGTGATGCAAGACATACCCAAGACCCCTATCCCCTAGAGTCAGGGTGGTTTCATGTCCCCTTCTCTTGTACCTCGCCCGCCTGAAGCAATCGCACTCGGAAACTTGGCCGCGCTTCCTGGGGGAAGTGGCGGTTTGAAAGTGGCCGGAGGTGGTGGAGCTACCGCTGCCACTTCGTCTTCATACTCCGCTCCGAGACACTCTTCGTCATGCGGCCCCCCTCCTACGGAAGAATGATCAACTGAAGCCCGATCATACCCTTGGTCGTAGGCTGACTGCTGAGTCGCAGAATTCTTCGTTGCGCCTTTCGTCGCCTTCTTATGCTTGCGTCCCTTTGTCTTGGCCTTTTCCAGAAGCCTCTTCTTCTCTGCCAACCGCTTGCGCTCCTTGCGGTCTTTGATCTCGTATTGACGGATGAGAGCTTCAGGAGGACGTCCGAATATACTTTCATAATCACAAAATTCACATATCCACATATCTTCCAGGCTTCGAGTATGGTGGGCGTTTGCATATTGTTGCTGTGTCTTGCGCTGGCGTGCAGCCAGTGCATAGAGGCTACCTGGTGACCGCTTCTTCTTCCGTCTCTCTGGTATGACTTTCTCTGGAGACGCAACTGGTTGGTGTGGCTGTTGCTGCTGCTGATTCAACTGCGACGCAACAGTTGGGCTTGTCTGTGTTCCTTGCGTAGAGAACTCCCGCGAGTTGGGCCCTGCTGGGGATCGAGCGACTGGTGACCGACGCTGCGGTGAATATGGGTTCTGTGTATGGAGTGCCAGCTTTTTAGATGAGTCGGACTCGCATGTGAAGGTGAACTGGGTTCTCGTGGGCGTAGTCGGCTGTTCGATCGATGCTCGGTATTGTGCCGATGAGAACGCCGTGGCCGCAGCACTCGCAATAGCCGCCGAGATAATACCATGATTCCGTGCGGGCTCGCCTGAGTAAACCTGTTAGCAGCAATCATTCAAGAGACAAAATGTGCCTAGCCGTACCTGTTGGGCCTGGGGAAGACAATGGCCCGTCACGGCGACCGGTAGCCCGAGTCTGTTGCCAAGCGATATGTCCATGAACCGACAGACGTCTCCCTTGACGCCCAAGGCGGCCTCGACCCGCACCAGATATCCCATTGCCCACTGGGGAAGCGGGGTTTCCGGTGCCGTAGAATGTACTCACATGGTCCCCTTCGCCATAATGTATGTTTGAATTCGCCAAGCCCAGGCTTGCAAGTTCGGGCGACAGCGAAGAATGGTGGCTCCCCATATTGCCCGGGGTTGGTATTTTTCGTTTCTTCTTGTTGTTAGTGTTCTCGAAGGCATCGTACCCGTCTGGACCTGCAGGAGATGACTTGACCGGTTGCCCTTTCCCGTTGCTGTGGGGTTGCACACTAGGGATCGAAGGCGACAGGGACGACCCACGAAAACCGGCACTCCGTTGAACAACCACCGACCCATCCTCGTCACCGCTTTCCAGGTCAATGCCATTCTCATAAGGCATGTGCTGGTAGGCCCGTTCGTCTGGGCTCTGATCACGACCATCACTCGGCTGTACGTATACTTTGGAATCGTTTACAGCATCTCCATTGGTCGCACAAGCTCCGTAGAAGAGCTGTGTTGCCTCTGGGGCGGGAGGGTAGAGGATCGAACCGGCCGTCTCGGAGGTCAACCGAGATCTGAGGGTACGCTTGGGGAGGGGTCGGATCAGTCTATCGGGATAGACGGGTGACGGTGTATCCGGGGCCGAATTGAACATCCCATCTGCAGGAGGACAGTATCAGCTCCCCATCTCTACCATTTGCGGTCTGCCAGCCAGCTTCGGATGCACAACCTGCTAATTGTATGCATCCGGGGGGCTTTTCACAGAGATCGCGAGAGAACATACTCAGCGTAGCAGTCATAATGATTATTCAATCTATCGACCGTCTTGACCTCCACTGCCACAGCCAAAAGAGGCCTCTCTTCTCCGGTAGTCCAGGCTGACTTTATCCGCAGCTTATCCCTCGGCTTCTTTTCCTTTTGTCTTGCTTCTTCCGGGTTGTGTCTGATGATCCGTCACCCACCACTTCGAAGATTATCCAAAGCAGGGAAACGGTACTATATCGGGTTCAAGATGCCGGAGCGCGGGGGGGATACAGGAGAGGGACTGAAAGACACGCTTCAAAATTAGCCCATAAATTGTGGCTGTTTTTGTGCTGTTGGCAAGTGGGAGGGCACAGTCCAAAAAGGACAGCCAATGCCCCAAGGTCCACCAGGGACAGACCGGGAAAAGGCCGACAACGCAGAGGGGAAAAGCAAAGAAAGTCCGAGATGGGATAAATGCAGGACTTACAAGACTTGGGGTTTTCCCAGCAGTATTCCCCATGCAAACTTTTTCTGATGAGAGAATGACACCCGATCGGCACCTGACAAACGAAGCGGAAAGGAGAGGGACCAGAAATGACTAGAGCACTAAAGGGGCGGCGGAAGTGCACGTAGCTGGGGCTATAGTGGGAGGCGGTGGAAGCGAACAGATACGTGTGGTTTGAAATCAATCGGGTTCTACTTAATACCTGTCGAGGACAGCTGAAATACTGGATCAATTGAATTTCTTATTTTTCTATCTCTCGCTTTTGTTATTGGATTTAAAAATCCCTTTTTGGGAGCTGAAAGCCTGAGGCTATCGTTGCCTTTCTCTATACTCTATAGTAGTCTATACCATAGTTTAGGATTCCCATTATCCGACTACGAGTACCTTTACTGAGCATTGAATAGAAAGCGAAGGATAGGCTCGCGCACACTCCTCCTCTCAGGTTCCATACCGCCCATAGACCTTACTTTCCTATTCAGTCAGCATCTCATCCTGATACAGAACCTTTGCCGGAGCTGGGCCTTGAGGCTACTTCTCGGATCACCTCCGGGGCTGTGACGGAGTATAGATCCTGAATCCAGATGTATGACAATTCTGCTCCGTCCCATCCAAACTCCATCCCGATAGGTCCTGTAAGGCAATATGCAATGTATGTCATTTCACATTATGTATCCGCATTGGTCTTTCTTCTCCGGAATTTGACTCTGGTACGTATCTGCTGCCGGTGAACAAGTCTTCTATTGCGCTCTCGCTCAGTCGAGCCGAGTCTCCTCATAGGGCTGTGAGGGTTCGCCAAACCATGCAACAGAGAATTGGCGGTCGAACTCCGTGTCGGTCGTCCCATTAGAGGCGCAGGTCATATAAAGGATATCAAGGAATAAGTGTAGAAGGTCGTGGAAGGATAGAAATGATAATAAACCTGAGGGTGAGCTCCTAGATGCGTCAATGTTAGCATTGGTAAGCGGGGTTCCCACGCCCGATCAAGGAGCAAGCTCGCATTGTAGGCGATAACAAGACAAGCATCTCGCAAAAAATAGAGCAGAGAGTAGCTTGTGCTTATCAGCATGATATAATCAAAGAAACTGCTTGGTCTGGGTGTAGAAGACAGAAATTGACAGAGATGACAGAGAGGGAGAGCGGGGAAGCGGACCAATACTTGATTCCCGCAGAGAAAATGAGCGATTCCTGATCGGTGACTCTGCTTCATATCATCTCTTCGCTCTTTTTGCTCCTCGCTTTTGCTCGCCTCTCCAACCCCTCTCCAATCTCCGTCGATTACTATGTAGTCCTCGGTCATGGTTTGAGCTTCTTCTGTACTCTCTTGCCAGTTTTCTCCCAATTGCCGCTTCTCATCCTGCACTTTCATCTTTCTTTCCGTCACCTTTTTCTCTAGGAGTCGCTTGACGCTCCCATCGTCTGCGACAACTCACTGATGGGCAGTTTCTGCTACACTACCTCTTCTATTTGACTACATTCACAACTGCCAGCTCCTGTCCTACGACGTCGACGGTGTCTTTATACCAGTCTCAGCAATTTTATCCTTATCAACCTCCGAACTACTCCCTCACGATGTCCCCCCGTCGCTCTTCTCGTGCCCGTACCTCCCAACCTTCGCCGGTCATTCAACATACAAACTCCTCTAGCTCCTCGAATTCTATGACCCGAGAAAGAAGCACGAGATCGAATCACAAGAACCCCTCCCCAGGCTCTCAGTCCACCGACGATGCCGACAAGGGTGATTTTCGCGAGACGCGGCAACGCCAACGCGCCCGAGGAGATGACGAAAACGGTCTACACCCCAAACCTGCCGATAGAGAGGATGACGATATAGACGATGAGGAGGAAGATGAAGAAGAGGTGACTCGATGTCTCTGTGGACAACAGGAGTACCCTGGTCTTCCCCTCTCCCGTCGGGAGGCCCTCGGTCGCAACGGCGCGCGAGCTCCGATCAAGGAAGAAAATTCTCTAAATCTTCTAGCAGACGCATCGGACCTAATGTCAGATGATACTGGCAGCATGTTTATCCAATGTGATTCCTGCAAGGTTTGGCAACACGGGGGCTGTGTAGGGATCATGGATGAGGCGATGAGCCCCGAAGAATATTACTGTGAGCAGTGTCGAAAGGACCTACACAGGATTAGGGGCGAGACGAATGGGTAAGTTTTTCCCGATATTTCTTCATTTGTCGTCTACGAGCGAATCAGCTCGTGAGCTGAGACTTGAATACGCGCGGGATTGGGCTCTGCCTTGTGTTATCTTTCTATCATCCTCAGACCTTATGACCCCTCCAAACACCTCTCGACGCTTAACCTTGTGGCATCATGAGAATGAAGCTCTTTTACTTACGATCAGGCAGATCATACTCCTCGCAGTACCTTCCAGTCCTTCCGATTCCTTCCTCAACCGTGACCTCCCGAGACTCGTCGCGAGATAATTCGAAGCATGAGAAGGACCACAACCCTCACCATTCCGACCAATTCCCCAACCCGAAGCGTCGATCGACCATGAACAGCCGAGACGCAGCATATGACGAGGAAGAACTCATTCGACGGGCTATTGAGGAAAGCAAAGATGATGGCTCAAGTATCACCGGCGGAGAGGACCTAGCTTCTCGAAGGCCAAAAAGGAGCCGGAGTGGCAGTGAAGCGTATGTACTAAAACACTGAATGGCTAAACAGAGTTGAAAGGTTTTTGCTAACATGAAGGAATCAGGGATAGGCAAGCGGCGAAACGACCGCGCACCAGCTCACCGTCTCCCGACATCAACTCCAAACGAAGCAATCCAGTCTCCCCCGTTGCATCTGAAGATGAATCGAAGCACCGGCCGATTACAAATGGCAATAGGAAGCAAAGGGCGATGTCAAATAACCAGCGTGAGACTGAGGCAAAGGAGTCAGAGGAACCCGAAGCAGAACGGGCTGAGGCTGCTGGCCGAAGAAACGGACGGAGTGATAGGCGAAAAAGTGAAGGTTGGTTGAACAATATTATTCTTGGTCTCGATGCTTCAGCTAACAATATGGCAGGAGCCGAATCAGATCATGAAGTGGAATCACCTGTCAAGGCGACTGCTATTGAGCCCGAACTTCCACAGCCGAGTCCTGACACCTCGGTCCCCGCCCCAGAATCCGCACCTTCACGTCCGTCTACACGGAAATCCGGACGACCACCCGCGCGGCGTGGTCGTGTTGGACGCAACCAATATACCCGGGACCGAGATATCAATGGAACTGGAACAGATTCAGTCACAGGCAACTCTCCCCGTCGGGGACAGTCACTTGAAACTGGTGGGGATTCCCCGAGAATTGGTACTCTCGGTACACATGTGAACGGCACCGACACGGGGAAACCAAGCCGGCCTCGCTATGTTCATCAGCGGACAACAATGAACGAAATGAAGAGACGTGTAGCGGCTATCCTCGAGTTCATATCAAGAATGCAGGTCGAGATGGCAGCGGCGGGCGAAAGTACCACACCACCCGAACAAGTCAACGGAATAGGGCCCAGACCAATTACTGACCACCTGGAGAGCACACTCTTGAAGATCGCGGAGGGCGGACTTCCAGATACTGCTGGTGGAGGAGCAGGGTCTTCTGGGTTATCCACCGAAAAAGACTTTAAGGACCTGAACAGCCTGGAGATGATGGACGTGCTCACCCGCCATCTTCTCAAGTGGCAGCAAGAATACGGCAAGTTCGGAGAGAGGTGACCAGCACAACATGACCGTCCTATTCTTCTAGAAGTTAATCTGCAGCGATCTTCACTTCCCTTCTGATGCGTCTCTACGATACCCTACTCTGTAACGTCCACCAACACGGGGCATATATGTACAACATGATTTTTCTTTCGTTCTTCAACATATTCCCTACCTCGATCACATTACAATGGGCACTTCATTCATCGGTCGGATTCGGCGTTTTTCGAGACTGGCGGTTTTCTTTTCCATTCAAATACTCCTCTTGTTCGATTTTCTTCGGCACTGTTTGCTTTATCTTCCTTTCTTCAAAACATGATGGACTTGTACGGATTGATTGATTGGCTGGCTGGCTGTGTGTTTATTGTTTGAGTGAGCATGTACCCGACATGACATGGCGTTGGCTGAATTTGATTGACTAAACTGGCTATCTAATTGCATACTTACCTTGGATACCTCGGGTTCACTTTACTACTACTTGATAGTTCTATTTCATATCTATATATTCTCACCCAGTGCCCGGAATTCCATGTCTCTTCGCTATACACCTCAAAGCGTTACCATATGTATACCTAGGTACCATTCTACCCGTGTCAGTCCTGTCCATGTGTCCGTTCTAGACCAGGGATATACAGACCAAGAATTCGAGTGCTTAATCTTGATATTACCGTGGTCCAATGTCAAAAAATAACCCTAGATTAATAATAATACGCTATCCTTGCAGTGCAGGGGCCCTACCTCAGCCATATCACTACGTAATAGATGGATGGATGTGTACTTCCAAGCATCCGATCGGAAGTATACTGTATATACAGATCTTCGAGAAAGATATAAATCTATGAAATTTTGAAACATTGAGTCGGTGTACGGAGTAGCAGAGTTAGATTCTTCTGTACCTCAAGGCATGCGTAAATAAAGTTGCTACTTGTGGAAGTATTTATCCACGCGGCTATTTAGAATTTTCTAGAAAATCAGTAAGTCATTCTAGTCTTAGTTGTTCTACTTGTATGCGCGGTCGATGCGATATTTATGATGACAACAAGGTTAGGAGTAAAGGGTGTCATGGATGATGTGGTCTGGATGAACTTAAAGTCTGTTCAGTAAGTACGGAGTAGACAGAAGGGCAATAAGAAACAGTTTACACAAACCTCAAGTGGACACGGAACGTACGTCAAGCAAGTCATACAACATGAACAGGGGGCATGGCGTTCCACGATGGACCGGAAAAGTGACTACGAAGTCTGCGAGAGAATACAACGCGAAGCACAACCGGAGAACCAACAATCTAGATTCCATTACTTGCCACATACATACAAGAGTAGGCCCATATAGTATAAGTATATCATAGTCCAACAAGTTTTTCCAAGGCCATTCCCATCGTTGCATAATTCCCATTTCAGATACACAAAGCTTGCTTGTCAAGTCATTTCATCAATGATCGTGCTCGTTCAGAGGAAAACATAAGAAATTAAATACACAAAACAATAACATATGAAAGGTGAAGACGCTCAAGGTAAGTAACCAACTAGACTAGCCCGGAGAGGCTGTTTAGTCGCTTACAGACGAGAGGCGTGGATCACCTTGAAGTCAACAACCAATTCGCGGCCACCATCGTTGATGACAAGGGCGCGGACGGAGCCACGACCCTCGCGGAAGGCGTCGCGGATGCGGTTATAGACGTTGCCCTGGGGGACAACGGCGATACCCTGCTTGACATCGCCGCTCTCGGTCATGGCAACGATGCGGTTGTCCTCACGGATGTCGAGGATGCGGTAGGTCTTGTAGACGGGGCCGAGCATGGTCTGGACAACAACCGACGGGGAAGGGTTGGAGATGAAGCTGGACTCTTCGTGAAGTTCACGCGTGAAGAGATCAACACCGAGGTAGCGGTGTTGGCCGGTCTGGGGGGAGCTGGATATGCGGATCACCTGGCTGGGGCGACCCTGGAGGACGAGGATGTCGCCGATGCGAATGAAGTGACAGGGGATCGGGACAGTCTCGGCCGCGGTGGATAAGCCACCACGGGGTTCGATAATGCGGACATCCTCGCGAGCACCGTCACGGAAACGAACTGGGCCCCGTTCGTCAGCGACAATTTCTTCTCCGCGATCATGGTGATCGCCATGGTGACGGTGATGGAAGGGGTGTGCGATGCGGTCGACGGCGCGTTCCACGCCGCGACGGAAGGAGTGGTAGTTACCGTCGTCGTCGTAGTAACCCATCTTGCGAGCTGGGGGGTGATCAACTACGGTAGTAGTCTTGAGGATCTTAAGCGGGGAGCTTTGGGGAGCAGGAGCAGGCTTAACAGTCTCTACGTTAAGCTGATGGCTGTTGTAAGAGTTTCCGTGGGGGACGTCGTAGGTCTTGGAGTCGTAGGGACGGTCGTAAGAGACGTCGAGGTTGGCCGATGAACGGTTGTAGATGTCAGTGGTCTGTTGGTGAGGACGTTCGTACGACTCTGCAGGAGCTTGAGAGCGGTGGTCGTAGGATGAGGCGTTGACGTCGTAGATGGGATCAGTACGACGGCGGAACTCGTGCTCGGTGATGTCAAGCTGCTTCTCAAGGGTATTGTCGTAGGTCTGTTGCCTATCTTGGAAGTACTCTTGGTGGTAGCGAGGCTGCTGAGTGGGTTCGCGATAGCTAAGGGAGATAAGTTAGAAAGAGGAAGAAGGGAGGCAAGGTAGTAAGGGAGTAAGGTAAGGTAAAGTAAACAAAGATGACACGAGGGAAAAGACGCGGTGGCAGGGGGGAAGAGATGATTGGATTGTTTTTATTTGGGGCTGGGACAATAGGATTTTGTTTTGTTTTGGTGCCACGTAATTTAGCGGAGGAACTAGACAGCTCTAGCCTGAAGCCACGGAAGGCGATATCTCCCCAACTGGCAAGCTGGGGGTGACACCGCTCCTTGGGCGCTCCACTTGGGCGGTTTCTGGTAAACAAACAGAGAAAAAGGAAACATGAATGGACATACCGTTCACGGGCAAGGTCTACCTCAGGGTAGCGCGTAGACTGCACACGTTCGTCGGCGACGACAGTAAAATCGTCACGTTCTCGGCGGGGGGCGGGCGCAGCTGAGCGACGTTCGACGTGAAGATCGACTTCTTCTCTTCCAAAGACACGACGGTCAGGGAGAGGAGCAGAGGTTCGAGTATCTTCCCGTTCGACGTGCGAAGTGCGATCGAGGTTGACTTCTCCCTCTACTCTCACAGAATCAGGAGTAGGTTCAGGAACAGCGTCACTCCGGTACGACGACGGGAAGACACTGAAGGGAATGGGGACACGGGCGTCAAAGTCCAGGTTGGCTGTCCTTTGAGCGTCTTTTCTCGAATCTCTTCCGAACTGTTAAAAAACAACTCGGAAGATGAGACAAGAAAAGACTTTTCACGGGGGAAGTCTTTCTCGTTGAGAAGAGAAGAGAGAAGAGGATAGATCTGGATGATAGATCTATACTTCTATTGCGGAGTAATTCCTGGGGAAGAGGAATGGAAGATAAGCTTAAAGCTGGAATGTGAAAGGGATGAAGATGAAGATGAGGATGAGAAAGAAGCAGGAGGGGAGCAGAAGATGAGCTCCTTTAAGATGAGTTCAGTTTGTCTATTGTTGACACGCGTTGTTTACGCGCCTTTCCTGTTTGGTCCAACTCCAGCCTCCTCTACCAAGCTCTGAGACTGTCCAGTGTCTACAGAGTACTACGCTCTAGAGTACAGACTACAGAGTATCTCCCACGGACTCAGCTAGATAATCTATCTCTCAGTTCAATTCAGGCCCGAGGCATCACCTGCCAACCTCGTTCCTTTTGAACCCATCGCGATATTTCCCAGCACAACGAGGACGTACTATCGTCTCCATTACAGGCCTCTCTGCAGCCAGACTAACATCATCTTATCACATGCAGCACAACTCCGATGCCCGATCACCCCAATGAGGACCCCCAATCTCCTCTTCCATCCCAGCCACCGTCAGCTCCATTATACATCACCATAGCAACAGCTCTTGCTCAGAACTTGTTTCCCGGGTTTAATCGGGTCTTGCTCTCTTTAGCGCTGATCGACAGACGATTGCACTCCTCCCTCCTCCAACGAAGTATTCCACCACTGGCGCTTCAGCAGCAATTGAGTTGTCTAGGGAAAGGCTTTCGAGGCTCTCGAGTCTCGACTCAACAGAATCCAGACAAGACACGCCCAACCTCTTCTCTTCCAAGGTCAAGTTGCACTGTTGCACTGCGTGGTCTGTTGCCATTGGTGATCGGCTAGATTTCCCTTGCCCCGCCTCCTGCTTCAGCTCGCGGATCCACTGTAAGAAAGCACGGTCTTGCTGAGAGCTCTTGATTGATCATGATTCGGTTTCACGGAAGTGATTCCAGACGGATCATCGGTGAGCGCTTGCCAGCCTCTCTTGATTCTTGTAGCTGACCCCATCTCTTCGACAATTCACTCGCCCAACCTTTTGCTTCCTCTTCCCTAGCCACAGGTATTGTCCGGTCTGGACGGCCTTATTTATGCCGAGATTACGGAGTACCTGTCCCAGAGACTCAATATAGCGCCGGAGCCCAGGCACCCGCGTTAAAATAGCAACAACAACAGTGGCTGGCTGGAACCTGGCTCAACTTTCATGGTTTGCCGTGCGGAGTCGATCCATCGATCGGAGTGGATGTTGATTCCGTCCCGAGGTTGTTGCACCGCCAACATCCAGCTCTCCCCAGAGCCGAGCACTACAGTACGAAGTAGATATCAGAAGATCGAAATTGAATCCGTGATGATAAATCTCGAGTTTTTAGACCCCAGAAAGTCTCGTAGTGTACTCCGAAATACTGCTAAATGAAAATATCTCCTCCAATCCAATTGACCAGAACACCAATCCCACATCTCTCTCATACCAACCCCAATTAATGTTGATTGTGTAAATCATCAATTATATATAACATACACATCCGCCAGATAGATTGCAAGAGATCATTTTCGTATATAACATAGTCGGCCAAGGGCAGTAGAGCGCCCACCAAACGGGGGTATCAATAGTCATCAAAGAAGAGAAAGAAAAAAGTCTCACATATTAAATCAGTACTCCGCTGTCGCGGACAGCAGCTTCTCAGACCTTGATTAAGTAATATGACAGGTAGTAGATATTAAGAGAATATATCTGGTGAAAGACTGAATCAAGAATGAAGAAAAGATCGTGTAATATGCGAGAGGCGTAGATGAAGGTAGATCATTAATTGTCAGCACGTCAAGCGGCTAACGAATTTTGAGTGCATTCCGCAGGCGCTGGAATCGCTTCTTGCGACCTGAACCTTCAATAACCACGTCGGAGGCACGGTGCCCCCCCGAGAATGGTTCATCTAGGTGAGGCTGGGCGCCATTTGAGTCCGGACCCTTGGGTGAGACAACCTTGTTGCCATTTGTAGCAACGCCATCTGAAGTTGGAGGCTGCGGAGCTTGTTGGATTGTAGAAGGCGATGAGGCTGATCCGATGCCAGAGTCAACAGGTTCAGCATGTTCAGAACCAAGGGGCCAGGGGGCGTCACCCTGGGGTGGCTTGTGAAGGGATTTCTTTGTGAGCCTCGAAGGGCTAGCGACGGGAGCGTGCGGGGGTTGAGATTGAGGCTGCGAATTCTCGGGAACCGTCCCATTCGTGGGAGAAGCCTGCGACAGCAGTTTCCCCTGCTGCACCAGCGGCTTTGGCTTCTTGAGACTCAAGCGGTTGAGAAGACTAGGCTTGCGAGAAGATCCACGGCTGAGTAGTTGCTCCAGCTCCTCCTCCGTCAGCCCACGAGATTTAGCCACTGCAGCCAGCGCAGGGTCTCGGGCCGTTGCAGGCTGGGGCTGACGTGCGGAGGGTCTAGGGCCGGAAGTGGGCCGTCTTTCACCGTCAGAGCTATCTTCCAGCTCAGTAGAGTCCCCGTCGTAGGCACCCTGTCGACGCGGAATGCCACGGACGGGACGCATATCATTATCGCTCATACTCCTTGTTAGACGGTGGCGTTGCAGTCTCCGATTGGGAATGCCACTGTCCGAATCCGAGTCCGAGTCAGGAAATCGGGAGGCAAATGGTACCGCTGGACCTCTGGCGGGTTTCGCTTTCAGAGACTTGCTAGTCGAAAAAAAGGACGACTTCTCCTTCCGCGACGTATTTCCACGTAGAGTGGACCGCATGGTACCTCCGCCGAGCCCCGATGTGAGTGGCAAGGGATCAACAGAAGCAACAGTCGATCTGGTAGGCGAAGATGGAACCGAGTTACTTGGTTGGGGCCCCCGCATTGTTGTTCGCATACCCATTCCTCCCCGGCTAGCCCGGCGATTCCGTTTGAAACTACTAGAAGAATCGCTTCCGTTCGAAAGCTGACGTCTAAGCGTATGCGCTCCATTCGTTACTGGCTCGATAGGCTCCGGCTTCTTCACTGTCTTCCGCTTGGGTGGCACCTCCTGTCCCGGAGTTTTCTGCTTTGGGTATCCATTGGATACGGCTTGATCGTAGCGAGCGATCACTTCGTCGGGGTCATCTCCGTCTTTTACCTGTGCAATTGCGTGCACTTCAAGGGGCATAGTCGATGAGCGCGCTATCCCTCCCTGAACAGGATCCGCCTCGTCTTCGGGCTGTGAGAAAGCTGGAGGATATGTCGAAGTTTCTTGGCCCGATTCAATTGGAGCAGGGGAGCCAGAAGCAGGACGGTTTGAAGCAACTTGCATGGGGCTCCCCACACGCGCAATAAGGCACGTCTCAGGAATGTCAGCCAAATGAGTATCCTTAACAGCTTCATCGACCTTATCGGCGGACGCTGAGGTGATTGCCAGCCCTGTCTCTGAATCCGCCGGGTATTCAGACTCCGGTTCATGATCTAGAATGGCGTTGATGGAACCAAATCCGTCACCATCCAACTCCTCCTCTGCATCACTGTAAATACTTGAACTGTCATCATCGGTTGATCCACGGGACCTCCTCTTCCCGTTCTTTTGATCAGACACCTCTGGTTCTATCTCCACGGACAATCTCGAGAATTCGGCTGCGTCATCGTATTCATCAAGACTTGGTCTCTCTTTTTCGATTTGGGGGGTGGCCGGTTGAAATGTAATATCAGGCGGCGCCGGGTTCGGTGTTAGTGGAAGACTTTGCTCAGATGGAGCCTCCGGCAAAGGGGAGAGTGGCGTCTTGGAGAAATATGCAGGATCTAGATCAGATTCGCCAGCGAGATTACCCTCCTCTTGGCTTTTACCCCTTGCATCCGTATCCGTGCGGAGTATGGCGGGTGCTGCATTGTCAGTCTGTACCCGCTTTTGCACGTTCTCCGGCGGGAAGCGAGAGATGATACTGCCAATGGCGTGGTCGTTCGAGAAGGATAAACCCGCGTCTTCCTCATCTGAATCTGAATCTGAATTTGACGAACTCGACTCATTCTCATTCAAGCTTTGAGGGGCCACGTCTGGCTGTGCTCCATCTTTACCGGCTCGGATACTTCCAAACGACGGGAGAGCTGCTCGAGGTTTTAAGAATCTGTCAAACTCGTCCGTATTCGCAGCGCGCAAAGGAGATGATTTCCCTTTGTGGAGGCCGAACCAACTAGTCTTCGGTTTAGATTTCCCAGGAGGCGATTCCGGGGCGGCTTCTTCCGGGGAGGTCGGCGGGCTTGCAGCCACCCCAACCACCTCCGCCTCATCGTCAAAGCTAACCTTGACAGACTTCCTTCGATAATTAGGTCGAGCTCCATCATCGGATGCCACTGAGGTCGCGTCGGAGAGCTCGCTGAGAGAAGGACCAGGTCGCAGTATGCCAGTAATCCTGCCGTCGGGTGAGAGAGAACTACTCCGCGTAACCTTCATAGCAGATTTTGCCGGGGATACGGACCGAGGAGGAGGTTGATGCATCTCTCCCGCCAAATTCATCACAGTGAGTTGGCTGGGGAAACGAGCTGATCTCCCAGGACTGTTTGGCTGACGCAGGTGAACTGGTTGGAGCTCGCCATCCAGCTCCGCCACAGGATTCGATCTTGGTGGACTGACCGGGGGTGCCCGCAAAACCTCTGGTGATTTTCTGAGAACCGGTGGCGTTTGAACCCTTGGAGGTTCTTCCGGCACTGCCTTGGTTACTGGTCGTTCCTTCTGCCCCATCACTGGCTCCGGCTCAGGGTGTTCCTTAATTGAGCGGTCTTCCGCGATCGTGACGGGCTTTTTAACTTGAGGGCGCGGTTTCATATCAATGGACGCAATACTTCGGCTCGGAGATTGCTCATAAGCCGCCGGTCTACGGGGACGCGCAGTACGAGAAGCAACTGGCGGGGTACTCGGTTCATCGCTTCGAGTCACAGTTACCGCTTGCGCAGCTGCAAGAGCGGTTCCTCCAGCTGCCTGCACCGGTGACCGACTGACTTTGTTTGGTCGGGCGCTAATACGTCTGTTGTGGGAAGTGCTCGTGGGCGTGGTATGATCATTTCGTTGCGTACCGATCGCTTCGTCCCGTCGGTCGGTGAACCCCGAGGGAATCGTCGGGGAGTTGGTTCGAGAATGCATGGGGTAGGAAAAGTTGATCGAGCTCCTACTTTCTGATCTCTGGTGGTCCGGTATTGGTTTCGTGACTTCGGGACTGGAGACAGACTGCGGACTGTCGGGTTCAATTCTCGGTGAGCTCGTCCTCGTCATCTCCCTGGCCGGTGCATTTGAATTTGGCGACCACACACTAGGCCCTAGGCTAACAGATCGCCGTTTTTTATTATTCTGAGCGGAATACCGGGGCGGAATGGACGGAAGTGGCGGCGCGATAGCTGGGGTAGACATTGTCGAATAGCTCGAGGTTGGCCGGCCAGGCGACTGATCCCGAAGCGTGCGGGCGGCCATGGAACCAGAACTGTTGACCCGTCTGAGGCCATTCCGACTAGATGGGCGAAGACTAGTTGAGCCGCCCGGTTGCGACGAAATAGACGACTGCCGCTGGAGCATTCGTTTGGTCTGGACATTTTCGACGGGAGTCGGGGTTGGCGTTAGACTGCGAAGAGCGGCGGCAGCGGCGGCGGAGGAGAGGTTATTAGATGACGGCTGGGATTGGAGAAAGGCACGGGTCGCAGCGGATTGAGCGGATTGTGTAGAGGTATTTGATAGTTGTGCCTGTATATCAGTCAGTAAGCGATGGGTTCAATTCCAATTGATGCACCCTCGAGGGAAGACGGCGGAGCTCAAGTGGAGTACAGACCCGATGTTGCGAGGCGCTCCTCTTCTTGCGAAACATGGCTCTAGAAGCACGCCTGGCGTCAGGCTGAAGCGGGAATGGTTGGAAAATAGCAGGCCGTAGCAATTGAATATCTCAATACACAAGTCTCGAAGATGATCGACCGGAAAGAAGGGATTGCCGCCTAAAGGCGGGCGAGCTGCCAGCAGGGAGTGCGGCAGATAAAGCGAACGCGACCGCGACCGTGGGAGCGAGAGTCGAAGGGGGGAGAGGATGGCGAGGAGGCGGAGGAAGGAAGAAGCCTGGAGATCGGAGGAGGAAGAGAAAGGATGGTAATGATGAGAAGGGATAAAGAACTAGACAAACAGAAGAAAAAGAAGATCAATGACGATGATTGCAGCAATGAATGGAATCCTGGAGTTACACTAAAAGGAGTCCAACTGCGTCATTGAAGCCTCAACGGGAAATCACAGCCACAAATCTCGAGATCGGCGCCCCAGCAGAGACAACCTCTTCCACTTGTTGCTGTGCGTTCGATCATCTCTCGACTCTTTCGACTCAGTGAGAGTCAGTTTCCAGGAATAGCAGATCGATCTTGCAGAACTGCAATTTTCCTTGGCCTTGGAACTGATTTCAAACACGCTATATTAGTGGTTCCCATAGGTCTTTGACTCTTTGCACGAGAGACCCAGCCTTATATCCAAATTCCTCAATCTAGACCATGATGCCAAGTGCGTATTGGTCACAAGAGCCCTGGATAACTACCTAGTAGAGCATTTAGGACTTCATAGTCCATACGTACACGATTTTGTATAGCCTTCTTCTCCAGTTCTCGGATGAATAGCTGCAAGGTACAAGGAACAACCAACTCCATGCATCCTCGACTCAATCGAGAGATTTAGAATAGCGCTGCAGGAACAGTCACCCTTGTTGCTGGTGCTTCCGGGGTTCTATGACCCTGCAGCATTACCAAATGCGATATGGTACAAACCCTCTCTCACCGAAACACCACTTCTTTACCCAAAGCAAGTCGCGAAACGATAAAGCAGCTTCTGTATTACGGCTTGGTGGTGCCAGTGCTTGTTCCTCTTTGGATGTCATGGCGAGCTGCTGAGAAATAAGATGTCTTCAATTGAGTTTCAGGGAATTTGAGCCCGTCCATGGAGCATTGTTAGCGGTTGATGCCAGTCAGGCCTTGAAGGTTCTTGAGGCTGTCATTTCGACCACCGAAATTGATAATGCCTACAAGCTCTGGTGAAAAGGGCGAATGGCACTCCACTAGAGCTTCCAAAATAGACAACGATGACCCGGAGAGTCAAATTATATGTAAATTAGCGCAATCGTTTTGAGGTCGCGGTATACGACAAAGTCTGGACCTGGACCGGTCGTCCCTTCGAACCAAATATATATCGGGAGCTGACCCACCGAACAGCTCTAACTCTATACGAAGACAGCGCTTACTGTACACTTCGACCATTATCCCAGACCCAAAACGCTTCATAGGTGGATGATTATCATTAATAGCAATTGATCGTGCGAGTCGCGCATGAGTAAGAGTAAGACAAAGTAGGTATACGGCATGTATATACAAATCAGCCTCAAGGGCTAGACCCGGTGATATGAGTGTCTCCCCAACGCCAATGTAGAAATAGAGAGTGTGTATGTGTGATAGAGATGAGGTACGTAAGAGGAATCATCGATGCTCAGGGCACGGAAAATGGAAAGCGGGAACTCATTTGATCATTGCGGCTATGTTGTCGCTTCAATGTCAACTCGACCAGTCGAGAGTAGACAGTCAGGCTGGGTATGAGGATGTCATGTCTGGAAAGATAAGGGCAGGTAGGATAGAATAGGTGCTATGGAAGATGGTATGGATCAGATGGATAAGTATGTAAGTCTATGCCATCAGAAGCCCGTACGCGATAGCCATGAAAGTCGGTAACACTGATGTAATGAATGCAGGTACACCGATGGTTTCGAGCCCAGCGTCCTGTAAAGATGATGTGGTGAAAATGCTCTCGAAGCCGATGTGGCTGGAATTGAAGCAATTATCGTTGGTCACCTCTTCGACGTCTTCAGGCTCGGCGAAGGTGATATCCGCACACTGCACGAACCCCAAATTAGCTTGAGATCTGGTTTAGTTCGGAACCTCCACGAGACCAACGTACGTTGTACAGCGCCGCTCCATGCTGAGCAGTCTCAACAAGCTGGATCGTCGCATTATCTCCCACATTCACCTCGACGCCAGCAGGAAGCGGAATCTGCGGGAGACAGATCGTGCCCGGGTAAGGATCATTGTCTGGGCCGACTATTTCGAACGGCTTGATCATGGGGTGGCTCATGTTAGGAGGCATTGTACCGAGACCCAAGTTGATGTATATCATTGCCCGGGAGTGGCCTTGGAACCAGCCCGGTTGGAAAGAGACCGCGCCGCCGCGAATAGGCCATGTTGTGCGGTTTGTGGTTGCGGGCATGCCGCCGCCTAAATGCGTTAGCAGTTCCTCTATAATTGTGTATATTTGTCCATGAGCATACAAGGGTAGATCCATTGCATTCCATAGGGATAAGACATCGTGTCGTTGTCGGTGTTGTAACCGGCACCGAGGCCATCAGTTCCTTGGACTGATCCGTTCGTGTGCAAGTTATTGCCTCTGTATCCGGGGTAGACGATAACTGTATGGGAATTCACCAACCCCATAGCCAGCAGGGCACCGGCAACCCATCTTGACGAGGAAATTGAGAGTTTCATATTGGCGGCTGCTAATTTTGTACCCGTGGCTGAGAAGAAAAGACGAAAGCACCGTAAATAAGCCTTCAGAGATCCTTCAAGTCACGACTACCTAAAAATAACCAGGCAGTCTTAGAAACGATAGGAATAGAGATCAGGATCAAGACGCATCAGATCATCCTCGATTCAAAAAGAGTTGAAACAAGCTTCGCGCAGCCAACAGAGAAAGACAAGACGAACTGGACAGGCGGGCTGGGTTGGCCGCGCCCTTTTGAGGCAAAGCCGCCCATCGTCTGATTCCTGCAACTGGCTCTCACATTCAGGCCCTAGCGGGAATTCCAGCACTTGCGCGGACGAGTGAGAAGGCCGATCACGATGTGATAACGCCTGCAGCGTCGACAGGGGGCTGCCGGTTTGCTTGATTGATGTTCGTGGACGGTGGCATCTGGACTTATTGGTTGCACGGATGGTGGGAGTATGCGCGCGAGATTGGCTGGACGGAAAGTGTCCAAGACTGCTAGGATGCAGGCGCATCACCTCTCCAGAGTGCTTAGGGTTTTCATTCGTGGATGAAGATTATATTTTGGCGCCCGGATCGGAGACTAGACGGAGTGAGGAGATCAAGACCCCCAGCGCTTACAGACTCGTTATGATTGGAGGCATTCCGGTCGATATAACATTTGAAATTGGAGAGTCTCTTTCAACATTTTCGAATTCCTGATTTAAATTGAATTGATCAATTATCTTGAATTGACCGCCTGCAAGATGAAAGAAACAAGCGTGGATTTAACCGCTGGATCCCCACACAGTACTAATCCTTCCACGCTTATCACAGTCAAGCCATCACCATCAAGCAAACCACCGCCGAGGATCCGACAATGAGCATGCATCTGATACGGATACCCCATCACCATCCCAATAACCCACAGCACCCTCCCAATTCTACCTAGCCTACTCCGTACCTTCTCATACTCAAGCCCTGCAAACAAGCAAAAATGCCCCACACCCGCCGCAAACACCCCCCCTCCCAACAACATAAGCGCCTCCAAGTCACTGACTCCTCAGGCTGGACGCACGTCACAACGACCGGCAATGCGCGCCGTCTGCATCGCCATAACCGAGATCAAGACCGTCGCGACGAGGGTAAGACCACCTTCGAACAAAACGGCCAAGAACCCGAACCCGAACCACTCGAACCACTCCTCCCTGCCGAAGCGCCCGCAAACGTAACGCTTCCCGAGCTGCAGAAAAAGCTTAGCGAGTTTCGGCTGAAGTTCGAGGCGTCGGAGACATGGAGGTGTGCTGAGAGGGCGATGCGGCGCGCGTTTTCGTTTCCTTCTACGTTGCTAGCAGGGCGCGAAGGTAAAAACGAAGCCAAGTCCGATGCCGAACTGTCAATCGTCTGCATCGGCCTCGGAAGCCCCAGTGGCTTCTTGCGTGGTGGGTGGGTTGATCGCCGGAGTATATCGATGTATCAGCTTGCCGCGCTGACGAGTATAATGGGCTGGATTGGTTAGTCCTTCCTGTCATACCGTACTCTATAACATTGGCATGAGGAAGAGTAAAAACGTCTTAACAAGAATTATGAAATCCCAGAAACAAACCACCCCAACCCCAAACCAAGACTGAACACCTACGCTCAAGACCCCGTCTTCAACACCCACGACAACTCCCTCCTCGAATCCTCCGGTATCTCCGTCCTCGAACACCCCGACGCATTCGAGAAGGTCTCTTCACACACAATCCTCTTCTGTCCCGGTGCGGAACGGCGACATCTCGAGCTCCTGCTATCCCGCGATCCAGCGGTTGTATTTGGGGGTCCGCTGGAGGAGATCGACTCCACGGTTGTGAAACGGTGTTTGGAGGACAGAGACACGGTGAAACTGGAGGTGTTTGAGGAGCAGGAACATGCGTTTTGGGGGATGGGAGTTTATTTCCCTTCTACGGATGGGAATGGGAAGGGATGAACAAGTTAAACAGTTAGGGCTTAGTGAGATGAAGATTCTACGACGCTTAGAAGAGGTAGCTTTCGGCCTTAGATATAGTCTATAGGGTACAGCCTCCAGGACACCTCGGGATCTCGTAGAAAAGATGGAACGAAAGCAATGTATATTCGAGCTAACGGGTCTCGATGCAATTTCGACCGCAACCCCGATGATCATGAACGCTCACGTTCAGTTCAGCGAGCTATATACAAGCCCAGTTCCCGCCCCCTCCCCCCCTGACAAGGTAACCCATAAACACCGCTAGGAACCATTAGAGTCAAATCAGATAAAATACATTTAACCAAAAAGAAAAATAAAGCGCGCCAACACCAAGGAAAATCAAACCAAGTGAGAGTAAAATGCTAGACAAAATGATCCAAAGCCATCATCAAACATGTGTACGTACGTTAGAATCATGTATACAGAAACATATTCGTGAATAAGATGTCCAAATAGAAAAAAATAAATCAAACGCACGTTACGACGCCGTCGTGCCATTGCAATCCGGGATCTTGATACCAGGCTTCAAATTGCGGCCTGGGTCCATGAGACCCCATTTGTCTTCCCACTGCATTTTGCCCTTGTTAAATTGGGCTTTCCAGGGCTCATCGAATGCCTCGAACCTAGAGTATATCGTTAGCATGGACAGACTTGAGGAATAGAAAAAGGAACATACCAGAAATACTCGGTCCCATTCTCCATGGCCTGACACACCCAATCAGCCATAAACTGATTCATCTGCGAAACACCAGCCACAGAACCAGAGGTATCATCATCGCAGTTGGCGCCGTCTCCGCAATCGTTACCACCGCCGCTCGGCCATCCAACCTCGGCGATGATATTCCCTTTGCTCGTGCCCTGGGTCAGGGGTACATCGTGACCATCCCAGAAAGTCCAGGTCCAGCTAGCTGCACTTTCGACCTCGACGCCAGCAAAGAAAGGGTGGACGTTCGACATGACAACGTCGGTTGCGTCGGCGAGAGTCTCTTCCCAATTATCACCGAGGTCGGAAGTCGCGATCTTGATGTCAATGTTGTGATCGGAGAAATGGGTGCGTACTTGGCGCATGTAGCGAATCAAATTTGTGCGGGCGTGCGCGATTGTGTCGCCAGCGCGGTAGAGGGCTTCGTTACCGATTATAGCACCCTTGAATATGGAGTGGTCGTCTGTGTTATCGAGAATGTTGTAGAGTTGGGAGAGCTGTCGGTCGTTGGTTGAAGTGTTGGTGTCGATCCAGACGCCGAGCCAAAGTCTCATATCAGTCAACTCGAGGCGGTCGATGGCGTGGAGCACCATTTCGGTCTGATTGCAGTCCGTGCCGTAGAGTCGTACCGTGTTGGTCAATTGAGATAGGACAGCGATGTCGCGGGTGACATTGTTCTGAGACGGGGGCCACTTATCACACTCTGGGTGTTGCACGCCCCAAGGCGTGTAGTCGATCCCAGGGAACACCTTGTGTAACCCATCCATGGCCATAAGCTTCTTAATCTCGTCGGAATCCTTATCAAGATCCCCGTTGGCGTCTTCGTCGTCGCTAGCTGACCCGGATGATGATGCGGAATCATTACTTCCCTTATCACGATTCCCTACTACGCCACCGACAACACCCCCAACGATGGCTCCTACCACGATGAAGGCTAGTATGATCCCTATAAGCCACCCACGCCTTCGATTGCCTCCGGAACCAGCAAACCTACTTCCCTTTTCCGCCGCCTCTAGACGAGCCCCAGGCACCGGCCCATAAGAAATATCAGCTGCCTGTTTGGAACCGAAGAACCCCCCGAGAAGTCCTCCGGCCGCACCTCCAGCAGTCGGACCACCAGCGGCCCTAGATCTCGAGTGAGGAACAGCAGAAAAGCCATCATCCCCATCATCAACAATATCATCCGGGTTGATATCAGGATAATCCTGGCCACTATACGCCGAATTCCGCTGATATGGCCCCGCGCGCTGAGGCCCAGCACCCGAGTACGAATTCTCCAAGAAACTGCGCTGCGACGCACCTGGCGGTGTCCAACTCCCCACCGGCGCAGCAGCAGCCCCCAACGCCGCATTCGAGCCGAACGTTTCATGGGAGCGCAGACCCTCCGAGCTCTCAGCGGGCCCAACACTTGGTGGCGTGGGAATATACGGATTGTCGGACCCCGTGGTGTGATAGCCTCGTTCTGCAGGAATATAACCGCTCGAAGGGTCTGCTAAAGCGTCAACGCCACTCTGACGATCATGGGTATTGGCGACGCCAAGGGCGATACCACTGATTCCGCCACCGACGGCCGCAGGGCCTAAATTATCCATGCCCGGAGTCGAGGTTGAGTTCGTTCGAGTGGACTGTGCGTGTGCAATGCTAGGGCGCCAATCTCGTGTATTCTCCGCTACCGATGTGAGGCCTCGCTCTGTCTGGGAAGACCCGTATCCGGCCATCCGATGTTGGGAGGGAATTGGTGGAATGTCGCTGTATTGTGCTGGGTGATCGCCCATGAAATGCCCTTCCGCTCCGGCGCCGTTGTATCCGGAGGGCATTTCGGTTGGATACTACCTATTGCTGATGATGGGATGTTTGAGGGCCGAGATACGAAGTCTATATTTTCTCGATCGGATAGGCAGGATTCATAAGATGCCGTCGACGGGGGGAGGACGTTTTAATCTGATGAAAATTAACAAGATCCTTGGAACGTTGGAACGTCTGAAACGCCAATGAACCGGAAAACAAACCAGACAGCTCAAACCAAGGATCCGCAGAGGTTGAAACGAGGTCGTCGGAGAGGTTCCAGGAACAAGACAGGACAGGAACAAACGTCGTCGCAATATATCAAAATAATATGGCTGGCTAAAAAGCGAATGGCAGGGTATCCATAAAGCACTAACAACTGACACAGTACTCGGAGTTAAGGGTAAGAGAACGAGACAAACTCTGGGGAAGAGGAGAATGAAGAGCAAAAAAAGAACAAGTCGTAAGAGTTTATGGAATAGACCTAGGCAAGGAATACGGAGTAGGCGATACTGCATGCAGACGAGAAGAGTAGTTCGTTCATTCAGTCAGCTCACAACATGATCGTTGATGTGGTTGTGGAGGCTGTGTCCCCGAGCAACCGACCAAGTCCCTGTAAAGATCGTGTAAAGACCCTGTACGGTGGTCCCTGTCAGGGCACAGGACCCTGTTTCTTACGGTATTCCGGGGCTCATGGATACGCTAAAAATAGTACACTAAGCCGCATGCAGCAGACTAGGATGGACGAGTGAGACAACATGTGACGCTTTCGTTTCTTTCCACCTATCGCTTCTAGAAGGTTGATATGAAAGTTTGGTACACTAGTTACGAGAAGGTCGATGTCTCAGAGTTCAGGATTCCATTTTTATCTAGATTGGTGGCGGTTAGTGATGCTTATGTTCACTACTGTAGCCTAGTGAATAGATGCAAAGACTGAAATCAAATATATGGCTAGCATTTTTATCACGGAAAACAAGAAGCAAAATGTCAATAATGATAATAATAATAATAATCAACAGCAAAAATACAAATCCTGCGCCTGGTCATCCTCCAAAAAAGTAAAGATCATAACTCATAGCAAGGTTCCATGTTTCTCTCCATTTTCAAACCACATTTCCAGATCACATCATCATATCAGATTGTCAATAATAGTCACAGAATTCATCCATCCATCCATTACCCTGACACCAAGTCCAGTCCCAACGGTGAACCACCACGCTTTCGGCCAGGCGGCAATACCATTTCCGCAATGTCTATTTATCATACATACCGGCCATAGTCGTGATAGATTCTGTGGGGCGGAAAAAAAAAAAAAAGAGTAAGAAGTAGGTATTTAGAAGGTAAAAGCGAAAAGTCGTAGCAATATCGGTAGAATAAAAGAAAGATGATTATTCGACTAGGGCTCGACCTCTTCTGCTTCGTGCTGGGAAGCAGAAAGGGTATGCGCGCCTCCAGCTTCGCGAACGGAGGCGACGGCCGTCCTCCTGCGTTCGAGGAATCGTCGTTTTCCTGCACGTGTTTCGAAGTGGGAAGGTATCGACGTTGGCTCCTGGCCAGCTGCTAACATGGTGGTGCGCATTTTGTTTCTGTATGAATCGACTGCTCAATAATTAGTCTTGATACTGTAACCTCCTTTGGACATAGAAACCATGAAAGCAAGGATGGGGGGTTGGGCATAAGCTCAAGGTATAATTAAAAAAAGCCACTCACGAGATCGTTGAAGGAAGAGCATCCGCCCCGCAAAGACTCGGCTTTGGCTCCAGCTCATCCGGTAGCCCAAGTCATTTAGCAGTACTTCCTTCTTATGACGAGTTCTAGAGATCCTAGAAACGGCAATCTCCCCATGGTCGTCAATCTGGGAGACGGGAACCATGGTCCTCCCGACGGTTGTTTCGTCATCATCATCACCGTCGTTCGCCTCCGTGTCGTCCTTGATATATCTGTTCCCAGGAAGCGCTTGGGTTCGAGGGCTCTTCATCTGTACCGGGAAGTACGTACGTGGGTACACGGAGTTAGACATGCGGTATGAATCGGGGATCTCGTCCATGTCGACCTGGTCCAGCATGACTTTGACGCGGACACGGCATCCTCGCTGGGTGTCGTCGACGAGAATAAACTTGCGGCGCTTGCCATCCGGCAAAGTTCCAAAGAGGTCGTCCTTGTTTGGATCCTGCTCGTCGTCGTCGTCAACTTCTTCAACTCGGTTAGAGGTCGCAACAGCTGGGTGTCGGCTGAATGACCCGATCCCACCATCTCGGATCAGCGGTGGGATGGAAGGGCCTCTGTGTCCTCCTGATGGATTGGCTGGTAGTGGGAATGCGGGATACCCGTGGAATACCTGGGCCGTGCGAATGTCCGTCGGTGAATGTCCAGCAGGGGTGGGCGCGGGTGGCAGTGGGCGGTTGGTACCACTCGTGTAATCAGCGGGACCTATAACATACAGAAGGCAAGGGTTCAGAGATTAGCCTACACGGAAATTCATGTGGCGCGTCGCGACGGGAAGTGTGAAAGGGAGTACGCATCGATGATAACATAGCAAGCAGCAAGTCCGCGAATAGGGGGTATGGACTTGAAAACAAATGCAAAGCCGGCCAGAACACCCCAAAACATGAACAAAAATACATAGGGCTGAGGTCCAACAATCAAACATATAACTCCTGGTCCCAGTGATACACTATTCACCCGAGTGTTGCAGAACCACAAAGAGGAAAAGGAAAAGAGAAAACAAAAAGCATATATATAGGGTTTCAATAATGGGGCATTCGCGGGGGTGTCAACAAAAGAAGCATGCTATCTATGACGGAACATACCGCTAACATCCTCGTGAGGGGGATTGCCGTCCGGCTGAGCGTGATGGTGATGCATCTGCGGTGGTGCCATGGCCGCTAGTGGTCCCAGTTGCGGACGTGAGCTAGTTGGAGTGAGACTAGAGCTTGGAACACTGTGAGGGTGGACTGGAGCTGTAGGGGCCATGTGCGGAGGCGGCGGTGCAGGAATACCCTGTCGCCTATTTATCTTTGCCATTCGTCGCACTCGCCTGCTTCGGAGTCGAGGGTCCTGGTTGCTATTCCTCCAGCTATCAACGGCGCGTTGAATAAGCCCACGCTTTCCCCTTAATGCAGGGTTAAGGTCCGCCAATGCCCAGCCGACCGCATTGCATTCTGTCTCATAGACTAGGCGGTTACCTCGGTATTGGTCCTTATTGCAACATGCTCGAGGGTAGACACAATTCTCTGTCTTGAACTCTTGGCTCAGATTATCCACATTGACAGATTCGACATCGCACCGGATGGTATACTCCATCTTCACTCTATCTCGAGAATACTCGAAGGCTATCCACTGAACCCCGTTGCTATCCTGTCGTACAACCAAGGGTGTTGTTGCTGGGATGGGGCCTGGTGCTGCGCTAGAACTAGCCCCAAGGTTAGGGCTCTGATGGTTCGCATTGCCTGCTGAAAGAGGCGCGCCAGCTGCAGGATGTGGTGGATTGAGGAGAGGTCTTTGAGGAGGCGTTGGTTGCTGTGCTGTGGCAGTAATAGGGCTAGTTAAAGCTGGTTGGGAGGATTGATGTGGTAGTTGAGAGGTACTAGTTTGATGAGGCATCATCATAGACTGGGATGTGAGAGGGTGTTGAGGCGAGGGGTGGGCTCCATATGGTGAAGGCTGCACGGGGTTAAGGACTGATAAAGCCTGTTGGTACCCATATAGAGTCGACGTCATTTGAGGAGACTGTGTATAGAGGCTTCTGTTATGTTGCTCGTGTGTCTGGGAAGCCACTGAAGCAGGTGAACTTGACTGGGGTGTATGATAGATTGGGGGGTAAGGTCGAGGCATTTGCGTTGCTGCCATGATTTCCTGGGGACCTAGAGCAAAATCAGTCACTGAATTTTGAGACCTAAGTTGACTAAAGATCGATCTGGACTGGGTGCCTTGCGGTTCAACCGTGAAGCGGCCAATATGCTATGAGGGTTTGCTGTACCGTGAGACAGATGTACTTACCGCTAGATGGGTATTGGCCCGGGGCACTCGCCGTGGTGTAAGATGGATGCGGTGTATAATAGGTGTGCTCTTGAGGTTGTGGGCCGTATGGGTGTTGGTGATGCAAGACCCCGTTGCCTAATGCGTGAGGACCATATGATCCAGGAGAGATAGCAGAGGTTGGTTGGTGAGGCGACTCGGGTTGCTTTGGTTTCTGCACAAGGCTCGCCGGACCAGGATGCTGGAGTTGCAAATGCTGAGGGCCGTGATGCCCTGATATAGGGTGATGTTGTCGCAACTGGAATTTAGGATAGTCAGCAATGCTCTATGCGAATGTTTCTCTAACGCCCAACGCTGCATGACGGGAAAACTGCATAATCCTCGGCAGCCACATGATAACGTGGCCGCGAATCCTCGGGGCCTGAGTCGTGGGTGGCGAGCTGGTATCCAGGGATCTTGGGGTTTCCAGCAGGGTCGATCTTCTAAGTAGCTTCTGGTCGCGATGGTAGAAGAGCCAACATCAGATAAAGGAGAAACAAGCTGGTCGCTCTCAAGGCCTCAAACAAGATTCCTCATAGCGAGCCGTTTGTTCATGATCGGAGTTCTTGTGGAGGGAGATTCAGTCGCACCAGGTGCAACCCAAATGAGTCAACTTTCTACTGTAACAACGACTCTCTCAAGTATTCTTCTGTGACCCCTGAGGTTGCACACATTCTCTTTCGCGAAACATTCAAGTGCAGCACTCGCGGGCCACCGCCCATGTCGACTGGAGACTCGCACAAGACCTCCTTTGGAAAACGGCAAGTATTTTAAGCCAGATAAATAGGGTCTTGCAAAGCCCCAAGGTGTGGAGAACGGGTTGTTGGAGCCTCAATTTGGATGGAGACTGATGCACCAGCGCGTCAAGGGTCAAGTTGATTGCGCCAGAGTTCTGATGTTGGGAACTGGTCACTGCATGCCGCCATATGTTTATCGAATCTTGCCGATGTTGACTCCTATATACGTTTCAAGGGGCAAAATCCAGTGTTGGCTTCCCGGGTCTCTCCCGGCACCAACCATGTGAAGCGAACCAGGATGTCCTTGGATGAGGCCGAAGAAGAGGAGGCAGAGGAATAGGCACGAGACAAAAGCACAGAAAAGCAACGTAAAGAAGCAAAAGAAAGTAAAAGCTTACAGGATGGTCGACAGGCTCGTCCTTGTATTTCGGCGCAGTAGGATGAGCAAGGTCATTCGGGACAATGCCAGTCATGACTGACCCCCAAAAGGCCTCGTATAGAGAAGGAGTCCTTCCTTGAAAGTCGGCTCAGGGGCTCATATCATGTACTGTGTAGATGGACAAGATTTAGAAAAGAAACACACAGTTGTCCAGGGAAGAAAGGCACGGCAAGACAAGGTTGAAAGGCAGCGAAGCTTAAGACAGGCAGAGAGCAACGGTAGTGGCCCATTGAGCTGTGGCTCTAGAGTCTGGACTGGGATGAGGGGAACAGGAGAGATGGATGGGCCTTGTTAAACGGTGCGCTGCGAGTGTGTGGAGGGTCCAGGGTCGTTATTTAGCTGCGCCGGAGCCCATGCTGTAGTGCTGAAGGTCCAAGGCAGCTATGCCAGAACAGGAATAGGCACAATCAACGGAGAGAAAGACGACAAAGTCGAGAGCATGAGGGATAAAAGAAATAAGGGAATTAAAAATAAAAGCGAAATAATGAAAAGGGAAACCGCTAAGCACAATAAGGGCACAGCGTTGGATCAAGTTGGAGGGAGAGTGAGTGGTGGGGATATCAAGATGAGCTTGTTACTAGCGGGAAGGTGGTGTAATATTGACCAGGATAAATGCAGGACGCAGGAGAAAAGGCGCGAATGTGACAGCAGTGGGCAGGAGTAGCCTGAGGAGGTAAATGGAATAATCGGCTGGGCCAGGTCCAAGCTCGCCAGGGTTATGATTTGCAGGATGCAGCGAGGTGAAGAAGAACTCGAGAAGCAGACAAGATAGAAGAGGAACCAACCTGGAATGCGAAATGAATGCAGGTGATAGGTGCGAATTCGAGGAAACTCGACAAGAAAGGAAATAGAAATAGCTTGATGTCAGTTGGATGATCTAATCCTCGTAAGAAGTGGGAAAAGTAAGAAAGTCAAGAAATTCAGACAGAAAGTCAAGACAAAGAACTGGAGCCGCGAGTGATCTTAAATCAGAGAAAGCCGGGGTACTTTTTGTACTGAGTTATTACTAGGTGATAAAGTAGCCTCAGTGTCTCATATCAAATAGACACAATATTAATCTCTAGCGATCGATGGCGCAGAGGAGAAGTCTGATCTGCCTATAACTAATCTATAATGCTGCTATCATTCTGGTCCTCATAATACAGCATGGTATACTCCGTACGCTGTGTCAGGATGCAGCTATTATTTTGTTTCTTAATTGATTGCGTCCACACCAAGTGTGCGCAGTGTGTCTAAGACTCGACTGCTCGGTTTGCTGTCAAAGAATGAGACAAGACAAAAGAAAATTCCTATTGGCATGCAAGTTGTTAACTCCACTTATTTGACTTGTAAGTTTGTTTATTATCTGTACGACGGGCTATACTCCAGAGTCGTTGTGCTTGGATATCTATAGCTACGATCCTTTCTAGATGACCCAGTACTAGGTATTCACTGCCAGTTCTTTCAATCAGCCTTTCAATATCTATTCTGTATCTATGTACAGACTCTTCGTACTTGTAATATCAGATCTTGTTACACTCCGGTATCAAAAACAGCCGATCTGACTTGCTGCCGTCAGCCTTGTTCCCACTGGCGCCAGACGCCAAATCCACCCCTCCCGAGGGCTCCATCAAATCAAAGAAGTCAGCGCTTCTGCTCCATCGAGTTCCAGGTCCCTCGAATTATCAATTGGTGAGATTAAGATGACGATGCCACCCTCCCATCCCAATCACTCCCTTCGTCCTTGGCCGCATCATGAATTAACTCGAAACGCTCTAACGGTCATCGGCAAGTATTCTCCCACCAGCTCTGAACGCATTCAGCTGAATACGTATGTATGTCCAGAGTCATCACGTGAATAGCGAGACAAAGATGAACAGAGTCTGTGACTCTGTGTAACCGTTCCCATCACCGCCATATGCCTCCTCAGGATCCTGCTGCTTTCCGATGCTAGTGCTTCGATGGAACTTCCTCCTTTGTGCTTAGCCCGGTCGAGTCACGAAGAACTTGGAATTTGACAATGGCATGGACAAATCGGTGGCACGGATGGGCTGACGGACGTTCCATCCAGAGACAGCCTGTCAAATCGCATCGTCGGCCCCGCAGATGCTTCCCTTCAATCAAAGCTTAAGGCCCATCTTCTAGTGCCTCTTGGCGCTGCGGACTCGATAAAGCAAAAATCGTCTTCCTTTCGCGGCTTCGATCATCCAGAACAGTTTCAACTTTCAACTTTCAAAGTGGGCCAGCGATAAGGTTCCCCCTGTGACATTTTAAGAAACGGTTAAAGATGCCCTCGTGCAGTTTTCTCCATGTGAAACGGGATCAAAGACCAGCAAGTCAAAGGGTTTCCTTGACCAGCCTTGAGACCCGGGAGCCTATCAATAATGAAGAGCCTCGATTTCGTCTGCGGACAAGCGGCAACGAGTTGCATCACTGCTCACAGCCATAAATAATGACAGGCGAATCCGTCATACTTTAAGCTGTCTTTAGCTTGCAGATATCGAACAACTCCGGTTGGCTGTCGTCGAGTATCATCAGGCGAAGAGGGGTCGAGGTAACCTCGCTCCAACCCAAGTCTTGAGAACATACATACAGCCATGCCCTATGACTGATCATGCTTTCCCTTATCGGAACCCTTTTACGTCCTGAAGGTCATGGGAATAAGAATAGCAATGAGCAAAGTCGACAAGCAGCAAGCCTCTTTCCTGCTCCTGTCAGCCGGTGAGATATTCAAACTTCAAATGCAGAGTCTTTCCAGAAAAGGCTAGCGGGTTGTTGTCGTAAGCGGCCCTTGGTTTTCAGCTAGCTGCTTCTAGCGTCAGTTTGGTGGAGATGGTGTAAATCATTTAGGCCCTCTGGACCATTGGCTTAGCCATTGTGATCTGATGCAGGGTGTCGAGACCGTTCCGCAACCCCCGGTCGCTTGCCGCCCATCGGGCTATTTCCATGTCAGTCCCTCGATGTCGAGGAGATTATCAATTTAGAGGACTCTCTTATACTACTATATGGAGTACTCCGTAAATTGTCGGGAGAAAAATGACGCATTGCAGCTCGAACAGAAGCGGGGTGTGCATCTGTTGCGTGCAGCGGGACCTTCTTCTTAAGGTTGGTCTGAATTATCTGGGAGGCACTCAGGCCTGGAAGCCGAGTTTTATGAGCTCTTCAGCGGCTCAAGATGGCTGCGCTTGTGACCACTGACTAGAGATAACAAGTTGAAGCCCGTTACTTGTCAGACATGGATGATACCTGTAAGCATCTGCTTCCCATGCAATTGAGAGTCCGGATGGGATTTGTGACGAATGTTTTGATTCGTCGTGGCTGCTGCAACAGGAAGTTGCAGAAGTTTTGCTCACCAATCGCTCATTTTGCAAGAATCCAGCTAGGAGAATTTCCATGATGCTGACATACATGAGACATGCTTGTGTCGCTTCCTCTGATGGAGGGACAATATCAAGTCCTTGGACTCTTGGAGAGTGCCTAAGAATTAGCACATCAGCCACCGCTAAAGGAACGGCGGGGAGGCGATGGTCCGGACCCGAAGAGGAATTGACGTTGACCAATTGATCCCTGGGTAGATCACCCACGATTCCTCACATCCTTTGATGCGAAGAGGACCTTAGCATGGCTGAAAGGATTCTGGAACTCTGGAATCCTGAAATAGCTACTCCGTACTGCTCCGTACCCGAACACATGCGGGATTAACAAACAAGAGTTGAACTTCGGATATTTTGCTCTTTGAACCTTTTAACTTTTCTAGGCCGACACTACCCAATGTGTTTCAGGAGAGATCGGCGGCTGGGGATGTCATGCACATCACTGCAACTGCTCACCTACCAAATCGCATCTGAGAGCCGGAGAGGCTCACACGCTCAGGAACAAATCCTTGAATTGAGGATCTCGCGCACGTTGTTGGGTCGACATGGGTTCTGTGAGATCTCCTATCAAGCATGCGACGTTGCGAACCATCGAAACAGCTGCTGTCAACCCCATTCTATCTACCACTCCTCACTCCCTATCTACTCCGGAGCATGTGAGTGGCATCTAAGACACAGATACTCCGGAGTAGGTATTCGTTTGATCTCGGTAAAAATAATACTTTGGCTTGTTATTAACAAATCACCAGGATCATCATAATATACCATATTAATGGGTGAACCGATACTGCTTTCGGCATATCGGCCAAATCGCGAGCCAGTCAGTTTGCTCCGTTCACAGCTCTCGATGTGCAATCCTTTATGCCCCGCAGATGCTCCACTTCGAGTCTGGAAAAGCGTCATAATGATCCTCATCATTCTCGAGCTGTGGCAGTGGTACGAGGATACAACTTCCGGCCTGCATACGAACGTACGAACAGATAGGCCGATATCTTGGTATAGTTATTCGCTTGCAAGATTATCTACTACTGGGTGTCATTCTAGGCCTGACAGCTTATCTGAGTAACCTTAACGGCGTAATAACAGCCAGACATACTCCGATCGACCCCGTTCTCTTTATCCAAGTCCAACGGAGGACATGGACCCTCCTCGTCCACGGAGAAAACCGTCTCCTTTCTCTTCTTTATTCGAAGTTCGTCTAGACTCCTGGAGGGTCCCAGCTGGAGACAAGACTGCATCCTTAGCCCCGGTCGAGATTCCTTTGCGGTGGGCCTAAACATATCAAAGTTTGGATGGTCTGACCCGGTTCTCGCGTCTTTGAGTTAAAGTGATTATCTAAATCTATGTCTATCCACGGAGTTACGCCGAGGTTTCAGCCTAAATCAATCTATGATATCCAGGAACCTAGATGGCGTTAAGGCTGCTCAGCTTAGACCTCGAGCATTTGTCATAGTTTGCCTCGGACGCTGGTTTGAAATCATGGAGCCCGAATTCAATCAATCTGTCATGGGTTTCCTATCCGGAGTACTGAATTGGTTTACTCCGTATCAGGTTGTTTGTTAGGAGCACAGACACCGCGTCTAATGACTAACTAGTAGTTCCTAGACCACGTACAAAAACACTCGAATTTGATATGCCGTGCTGCCGCAGTCATCCCTTATGCTTACGTCTCATGGCATTATGGCACTGCTGGCACTGTTTAGCCGCTGGAGATCAGCGCTATAAGATAGCCACATATCACAACAAAAGACTGACACGAGCATGAGGCCTGATTTTCAGGCTTGGGAATCTGGACAGCACTGGCTGAGACTCAGCAGCCCTACTACTCCGTGTTTCAAGGACAAAGAGAAATACGTTGCAGAGAAAGATAAAAATAAAAGAGCGACAATCTTGGAAATTGCAAATGATACTCCGCACCGGACCAGATCGCGCCTGAGAACGGGTCCGGAACAAACTCAACACGGGCCAGAGAGCCGCTTCTGGGGGTGGACACTTGAGTCTCGATGATCCATGGATCAAGGTCGGGTCCTCGGTCCAACAACGTCCTGTGTCAACCTTTCAAACCTGTGCGAAACTTCTCCCGCAACCTTAGATAGCGGTTCGCTACGAAATTCGCCGAGCACGGTACGGAGTAACAGGAATTCAAGAGCGACCGACGCTGCTCCTGCTTCATGCAGGACCTATCGACGGATGAGGCGCAAAGCTAACATTCAAGAAGGAAGCTGTAGAGGTTGATGTCAGATGGAGCCTCCGAGTCCAGTCCACGTTGGCCTCTTCTATCGACCTCAGGATGGTGGGCTTGTATCATTCGGTATTACTCGTGTTCTAGTTTCTGTAAGTTTTACGAGCCAAGCAAATGACGATTGAAGTTTTGAAGTTTGAATCTCCGTCAGATTTTAGTGAGAAATGTCCAGGACTTTAGATCTGAGCCTTACTCGATAGAGAGTGTGAACTTTGAAGGCAACCGGCGTCGGCCCCACCATCCGGAAAAGTGTGGAAAATACCTTCATCTTCAGTCTTCTCACGGAGACATGTGCCTAGGCTTAACCTCTCCACGAGTCCACGGTACTCCAGATTCATGGTTTCTGTACAGGCGAGGCCGAAGGATCAACAGACGATTCTGGCCTGTCTGTCAGCCAAATTAACCTCGTTTTGATGACAAGGATCGGAATGTTAGGTGCGGGCGGAATTATCATCCTAGACTGCCGCATGTTGATAATTTCCCGCGCACTGACACTCACTTTGTACGGATAAAGAATTTGTTCGTTTCATCATCGGATCTGATTTCCTTCATTGAAGACCCGGCGCCTGTTGTCTCAGACTCGATGCTTGTAGGAAGAAGCAAATGTATCCATCTGTCACGGGTATCGTACTCGGCTGGCAACCTGCTAAATTGCCGATGAGAGCCTGAGACTGAGAGGGAGGTACTTTGTCGTCCATATCATAGGAGTTTGGTCTGGCCTCAAGTCGTACGGAGAAAAAGGTATCCATATTAAATGACTACCGACAATCACCCTTCAAGCGAGAGAAAGTTTAAATGACTTTGAAATATTTCACCGAGTCACCGACAATCCACCAAATGTGACTTGTTACTTGGTTCGAAAGCTTCGCGGCGACTTTCTCTGCACAGCTTCAATACGTACACAAACGGTATTGTCTTGACCGGCGCCAATGCTTCAACCCCTCGAGATCGAGTCTGATATCAACGTCTTGTACTTTTGAGAGTACCGGACGCATGCGACCGATATATCACCAACTCTATATCTTCAATACTCAATAGGATACTCATCGTACCAGCTAACAACCCACTATGATTGGGGGAATCCGAAAGCCGCCACCGCGACGGTTCGTCATCGGGGATACTCGACCAGCGCTTGTACCAAAGCACCTCCCGCTGCAATTACCGAATATCCAAGGCTACCGACTACTTAGAGCTTTAGACACTAGACACTGGACTGCAGCAGCACAGAGCGAAAAGAAAAGAATAATATTTTATTGTTATCAACGCACTGAGCATGTGAAGGGTCAAGATCTCCGACCATCTGGCAACCCATCCATCCATCCCGCCCGCTTCGCAATTATTTCTAGTCTGTCCGAATCCCGCACTGACAGGTGGCCTGAAAAAGTAAATATGTTAAAAAGAAAAGAAAAGAGTACGGAGCATACTGCTTGCCTGAGTTTGTTTCGGAGCTTGAGGTCTTGGAGGCTGGCAGCTGGCTGGTCTTGTCTTGGACGCTTGAGTCTGACGGATGCACCTGAAGAGAAAAAGTCAAGGGATCCATGCCCCTCCAAGGTTGTTCTATTCCCCTAATGCACGTCTTCCCGTTGATTCCCTGTTCTTTTGGTCTGCTTGGTTTTAGTGGGCTCTGGTCGTTGGAAATGTATACCTTCTATGGATTCGGAGACTCTACCGTCGAGTGCTATGTCCGCGAACGATTGTTATTCTACAGAATGGGTAGTATTTGTATTTACTTGCCGCTTGATGGTTGGCTAAGATTAATATAGATAGTGAGTGGTAGAAGCCGTAATTAGGTAGTAGTTATGCACTTGGAGGCCCTGCTGCTTCAATATATACATCCAACCTAAACGACATATGTATAATCTACACTACGGAGTACGGAGTACATGGATCACCACGAACAACTAAATACATACCTAGTTACAGTGCTACCTATAACTCTGATCGAGATTTAATCTTATATGCCTAGTATAGCATGAGTATTACTGCCGATATTCGCATCCCTTACGAGAAAGCCGCTCCTCTTCCTACATTCCGTTCTTAGTATGACCCCCCTCTGGTGTATATGAGTTTACGGACGGGCATCATCTGATCCTACACAACCCCTCACCCTCTCTCTGTCTCATCCATCAAGTCTATGGCACACACTCACACCCTTAGAAAACCCCAACGCGTTCAAATCCCGAAAACACAACAACGTGTGCGAAGCCCGAGGCGCAGCAAAATAAAACATGTCCTCGCAAGCAAACAACCCCTCCTTTCCCCTTTTCTCTCTACGGGGTAGACTCTTGACACAGAAGCAAGCTACTTTCAAGAGGCTTGGAAAAGCACTGATTCGGGTGACTCAAGGCTCTAAGCTCATCCTCATTTAGACATCAAGATCTTTCTCTAGCATAGAACATATATGGATTCGTTTTTGGGCTACTTGCTTTACACCCCAATGACAGAGCGATACAGTAGAGAACAAGACAAGATCTTCAACCCAGATGAATTGACGGGGCCAGCCCACAAAGGAAGAGTGCCCCGTAGCTACTCCGTACATAAACCGGGAAAATGCAAGATCGAGATGCGATCCAACGATCTGATCCGGACTCGATCTGAACGACTTTTGCTACCGCAGTGCAGTGTAGAGTCAGGTGCCGACCTCATATCCCACCACCCGGTCGGTATCTACCCCCCCGTACATTGGACCAGACTCACCTCGACTCAACGATAACGAAGTACGGCGTAGCAGTATGTCTACCCAATAATATCGGGGACCAGTGAGCGAACAATAATGTCGTACAGAGTGAACATCCCCGGCCGGGGCGTGATAGTGATGGATTTCGGAAGGTGATTCGCACCTCAATCAATGAGATCAATGGCATCGCAGGGAGCCGGTATTGGTTGATGGATGCCGGTGGTCATGGGATAGGGTAGAATGGGGGCCCAGGCTGTGTGTTGTACTGTGTAACATACCTACATAATAAGTACGACCTTGTCGGCCTTCGGACCTGCCTGCCTGCCAGTTGTGTGGTTCTGTGGGTGGATAAGTGGATGAGAGGGGTGGGTGGCTGGGAAAGTCTCCTTTGTTGGTGAAATTGGATCTGGTTCAATAGATGATGATAAGCAATGCTGTGTTTGTTAATATCAGGAGTGAGTAATATGGTTTGTTTGTTTGCTGTGGCTTCGTTAATGAGCTTAAGAAAGGGTATTGTGGATATGATGCTTGATTGATTGCTCTATACGTTAATTGTAATCTCCCAGATAGCAAACATTTCCCCCATATGGCATGTGCTCATTTCATGCTCGACTACGCTGGCCGTGCAGACTGGGCTCTGGTGCCCGAGCTCCTCTGTGCAGATCGAGATTCGCCTGGTCCCTCGATTGCCAGAGGCAAGTCGTCATCTTCGTCCTCGTCGTCGCTGGAAAAGTCATCTACGGGACGGCCGCGGCGGCGATCTTCGTCTCGTTGGCGGCGCCGCTCTCGAACGTGATCTTGGTATCGGGAATCTAGGTCTTGTTAGCAGCTGTAGTGAATAGAAAAAAGGTATGTCCATACCTCGAATCTCCTGCGTCTTGACAGCGTAAGCTTCGATTTCTTCCTTAGACAGCACCCGCAGTACTATTACGTAGTCCGGTCGATCTTCGAATCGCTCCTGGCCAGCCTCTAGTGCAGCTGGATTGACAAGGCGACGGTCGATTTTGGTCCATCGGGCTCCTGGCGGTATTCCTTTCTTGTGTGCATCCTTGAGCGGTGCGACGCCTTCTCGGACAGGATTTGGCTCTTCGGGGAACTTGTCGCGTGGTGGCTTCAAGATTCCCTTGGGCGTAGTGTCGATTTCCCTCGACGCTGCATCTTTTGAAGCATGATCATGATGCCGAGAACGCGAACGGTGGCGGCGCCGGTGGTCGTCTTCCTTCGAACTGTCCGAACCAGGGGCCCTCGGACGGACAGACGGTTCTCGTCGGTACTTCTTTAGGTCATCATCCGACGTGTATGCATCCGAGTCGTTTCCCATGCGTCGTCTGGAGCGTCTCCTTGATCGGCTGTGATCACGAACGGCCGGGTCTTTGGATCGATAGCGATCGGACCGCGAGGTAAGATCATAGTCGAGGTCGTCCGAGTATCCGCTTGCCAGGACCGCTGTCCCTAGGCCATTGCTGGATATTTCAGAGGGTAGTGAGGGTTTGTTGGCGGGCTTCGGGGGCGCACGATCGCTATGGGCATCTCTAGTACGCGCGTCGCTGTCGGGGCGCTTATGCTCACGGTGGACAAGACGGGTGTCATGATAATCGTCCTTGTGAGAAGAATAACCCTCATCTTGATCATGATGCAAAGCAACTGACCGGGGCGACGAGCGTTTCTGGGTACCCGCCAAGTCGATCTCGCTACTACTGCCGACGCCGTATGTTGAACGCCGGTTCATTTTCTCAAACCCTCTCTGCGCAGGAGGGGGTCCAATCGCTCGAGGCTCTTTCCTTGCCGAAAGGATTGGATCATCGATGCCAGTCAGGCTCAATGGCCGCTCTTTCCTGGCACTTTGATGGTAGCGTAACTTGGCTGCGGAGTCTTTCTCAAATTGCTCGCGCGGGTTGGTATATGAGTAGGCATTGTAATCGTCAATGTCCTCGCCTTTCCGGAGACCTCCAGTTTGGGGGTATCGCCGCCTATGATTGTATTCGTATACGGGGTAGGCACCACGCGGCGCTCGAGAATTGGGGGCTCGCCCAGTATCGCTGGCATAGTCGAAAGAAGAGGAATAACGGTGACCACGCCTATGGTGCTTGGACGACGCAGGGAGAAGGTGGCCGTCGTGGTCTGTGAGAGGACTCGTAGATCGAACATAATCGGACAATAATATAGGCGAATGTCTAGAGGCTGAAGAGCCACCTGGGACCTCGAGTCTGCCGTGGGAATCTGCAGCGGATGTGGTGCTACTCCGGTGTCTGGGCCGGATAGCATATTCGGTTCTCAATTTGGCAGGCCTCCCATGATCTTTGTAGGTCTGTTTCGAAACCGGATGCGCCTCGAGACGTGGGGCAACTTGGTATCGTGGGTCGTATGAAGGCAAGTAAGGGACGTCGGAGCGATAGCCAGTGTAGCCCTGGTGACCGGTGGAGGAATCATAGGGATCATAGGAACTAAGCTGTACGGTACCGGTAGAGGCTCTCATGGGATCGAACAAATGTGAGCCACCCGGGGACATGGGACGGTAGCGTGCAGCGGAGCCCATTCTCGGATCCTGCAGACAAAGCTGCAGCGCACGTATCTACTCGGTAGATTGGCAGCAAAAAGGAGGGTGATAGACGAGATCAGAGCGTTTGGACCTGGTGATCAAACGAAAAAAGCTTTTCAGTTCGACGGATTATTGGGAGAATAAAAGCAAAGTAGGGCTGGGCTCTCAGAAGCAGCCTGAAGCCGAAGACTAGAGCCACCAATGTGGAGATAACGGCTGAGGCGGGGGCAAATTGATGCAAGACCAAGGGCGTTACAAATCCGCTGAAGAGCTGTTTCAAAAAGGTCCAATGAGGAAATTGACGATGAAGACGAGGAGGAGTAGAACGGAGATGAAGACGACGATGACGATAACTTCGGCGGTGACGAAACTTGAAAGGCGAGGGTCCAACGAGGTCACTGCTCAGGTCTCCAACTGGGCGACAGACAACCTTAGCAAATCAGATGATTTTGTCGATGCCCAACAGCATCCAGTCTTCTGAAACTGTGATTTCAAAGCAATAATCTTTCTGTTTGACCCTCTTGTAACTAATTCGAGACAAATCAAAACATTGAGAGAATTCCAAGGTCAGGAGCCGTGGTCGGAGTCGGGAGATTTCCTTGGGTCTCATTCTGATCAGTGGTCACGTTGTTTCCCCACCAAGATCCGACGGCTTCCAAAGTTCCAATTCCAAACTTCTCTGAAGTTGGATAGATTCATCCACTCGGATCCCTATCCTCCGAAGATCATGGGATCCTTTGGCCTTGTTGCCACCCACAGTTTCAGGCTGTAAGAGTGGAATTCGCTTATCAACGGCCGTGCCTCGAAGCCAGTACTTTTGCCTCCCATGCATACTAGTTACTGATTGCGAGAAGATGCAGAGGCGGTGGACCATGGACCTGCGAGAGGGGATGCGGCTCAAAATTAAGAGTGCAGACCGTCAATTCTATCATCCCCTCCTTGAAAATCGTCATGATCATGTCCTCTCATTCCAGTTGTTGACCGCAATTTCGCTTCTCACTTAATATCATCGGGGAACTCCGGTTTCCGACTCCTTTGCACAACAATTCCTTTGACCTCACATCTAGGTACCCAAGGCGCAGCTCAGTTTTCACCCTAGCCTTGGATAAGTTGACTATGATTTTGATCTACGGAGTAGGTCAAGGTAAATGCGGAGAAAGTTTCCTCTGACATCATGGAGCTCCTGACTAATCGTTGGGAGCGTTTGCGGTTTCAAGGAAGATCATGGGACATTGATATCCGAACCATTGTCGCATTCAAGTTGCATTCCACCAAGGAAAGGGCAATTTAGCCTTCTGAATGCTATATTGTCTTTTCTGATCTGCCATGAACCGCTGGGTTAGAGCCCTGTTCAGGCGACGCCCCATCTGAGGTTCCCGAGGTCTCCAAAGTCCAATTCTAGGACCACGTTCAACCACGTACCACTTAATGTCTCCATCTTTGCTTCGCAAACCCTCGGGGTTGTCGATTCCAATTTTCCCGGGCTAAATGCTTCACTTGCTGGGTGCGACAGCATGAACGCGGGCTCTTTTCGACTCCATCTCCAACGTCATTCTTCCTTGGCGGAGTCATTTCTCACGTTCGGGTTTGAATCCGCCTGAACAATGGTAAAGGACTCGAAAGATACCTGAACACCACGTGCTGAGCGACAAGAGTCGTTCCAAATCCTATGCCTGCCCTGGCATGCTTCGATAGCTTCCGCTCAACTCTGCAATGCTCGCATGTTCAGTCGGATATGATTCAATATGGAGAGGATATTCTATGGTCAGATTGATCAACACGGCATCATGAAAATTTTATGCTGTTTCTTCGTCCTCACTGGGTTTGAAAGGGGTCGCCGTCCGCCCTTGCACCCTGGCTTAGACCCTGGGTTGTGTTTACCCATACAGACCGCTCAACCATTGCAACCGGAGTTCGTCTCAAATGGATGCTTAATCGCCAATCTAGACGCTCCATTCAAGGTAAAAGTGCCTTGTGTTTCTGTGGCTGCCTGCTGCAACTCCTCCAACTCATGACTAGCAGTGATAATGCCTTACCACACGTTACCTAAACGCCTTATGCGCATTCTGCGCTATTCATTGCTTCTACTTCACCCTTCGCGCTTGCTGCGCAAAGGCAAAAGGGTTACTATTCACCCGGCCCTTTTTAGGAATTTGAGAATTGAGCATTGAGTCTATATATAAATAAACAACTACTTATCCTCATCCATTATCCTTTTCAGGCTAACAGCTCTTCTCAACCGTTCTCCTCAGACTCTCGTCCTTTCAAATACTTTGAATAGATTGTACACCAATCCCACCTCAAACGACCTATTTCCACCAACCCACCTCTTTTAAGTACACTCCTCTGTCCTAAAAAAGCCACCGTTGTCGTCAAATATCCTTCGTCATGTGTTCTTCTGGTATAGTCTGAAATAGTACAGCTTCTTCTCTCCAGACACTAACGGTTTTGATAGACTGTATTACCCCTTTCAGCTCAGACGCATTCCCCTCGCGCAGAGCGGCTTCGAGTACTGGAAATACCGTCAACCTTGCCAGACCGGCTCCTACCATGACAGGATGGTGGTCATGTTGTCGTTGCGGGAACATGAACAACCCTGACCTGATCCAGGATTATTGTACTGTTTGCAGCCACCAGAGGTGTAGCTCTTGCTTGGACAGGGTATAATGCATCTATTCCAAGAGTTGGGGTCTCAACTCATGGAGGTGTTTCCACCCCCAACATTCTCGGATCTCGCTTCGACTCAATCGGCACATGGCGACGATATTTGATTCTGGTCACCTTTTTTTTTTTACCTTTCGGACTGTTTATTTAGATAGCTGTCTCATCCCTTCTTGATTTTCTGCTTCTTGACGGTGTTTGCTCTTTGGCTTTGCATTTCGGGATATCCTTATATTTTCACTTACAACATCCCATTTCTTAACTTTGGTATGGGAGCTCGGTTTTTTTTTTTTTTTTTTCACTGATATGTTTTGATAGAGTGTTTACTTACTCCTGCATTACTTGTTTTATCACTGCGTTGCATAGACGGTTGGGGTTTATTTTTCATAGATGATACCTGGTGGGCATGGCATAACACCGACGCTGGGATTGTTTTAGTTACTCAGACTCAGGAGGCACCTACCCTAGATAGTCTCCCAATACACAAATAACCACTCCCAAAAACAGTACGATCATCTCATTGATAAGACACAAACAGGTGGAATATCGAGAGAAGGAAACCCAAGTCCTCTTCCCAGGACAATAAAGTAGAAGCAAAATGATGACGATGAGAGCCTGTGTGAGGCAAGGCTATACGCTACCTACCTAGGTAGGTGCCTCGGCCCCCTCAGGGTTAGCTTTCTTCTCTCTTTGCTTCGGCCACATTTGGGCCCCTTAGCGTAGCCTGCTAAGCTTACATCATATTTGATCCCAAATCAATAAACCATATCACTACCTAACCCAATCGTGCTGCCCAACGTGCAATTAATAAACTATTGCAGGTCCTTCTGATGATACTCCAGCCTAAGCTCACAAACAACTCAAGGCTGACTACGAAGCTAAGAGTTTTGGTCTGTGGCTGGCTGGGGGTGAATTGCGGAGGAAGAGGGGTTTTCCAAGGGCTTCCAATTAATACCCACCGGGGCATATAGCAGTGAATCTTGCTCTTAATAGCGAAGAGACCTCTTCTAGGGGGTTTGTGCTACCCAGGTACTATCCTAGTCTGGGTAAGCTAGGTATACCATCGGCATTGCCGCGCGGACGAGTATCGGTATACCCAGGTAGATAGTTAGGCCGTCCAAGTTGTCAATGGATACTAAGTCAGAATATTTAGCATCTCTGGTCTCTCCGCTACAAAATCCGCCCCTCTTCTGCTCTATTTTTCATATGTAATGTTGCCAGAAGACATGGGGTGTTTGTTTTCGGTGATCCCGGTTTCAGCCTTGTCGCGACGCGAGATGTTTATGGCACTGTGGTGAAACTGTAGGGACGAAGGCAGACTGTTTTAGACGTACGTATGCTTTGCCTCTGAGGCTCGCTCTATTTGGGACTATGCCCGAGGCGTTTTTAGCGGGGCTGGCTTGTATACTCACACCGTTACTCCATGGTATACTCAACCATCAAGTTTCGGAGGCGAAACGAGAAGTGTACCTACCTAACCCCGGCTCTCGAGCCGGGGCTTCGATAGATCGATGCACAATCGACTATGCTACTGATGATTGTGCTACCTGCAGTCATACTATACTAAAAAAGGCTTACATGGCTCGGTCAGTTGATAGAAGTATCCCATCCACAGTCCAACCTACCCTACCACTAAGGGCCGGCCTTCTTTCTCGGCGAAGCGCTATAGCCGCATATGCCTTTCTTTTTTTTACATAACAGAAAGTCTCATGGCATCAGCTCCTACATACCTTGATCTTAGTCCACTATCCGCGAGCATTATGTCCAAGCCCGACAAGCCTGTCCTCCGGCCTGGATACTGTAAGCCCCCGTTTCGCCTGCCTTTCAAGGGCCATTCCTGCCTTTCAAGCATCGCTCTTGCCTTTCGAGGATCGTTCTTGCCTTTTAGGATCGTTCTTACCGTTCGAGGATCGCGCCTGCCATTTGAAGATTGCTCTTGCCTTTTCTATCGGATTTCGAAAAAGAAGGAGCGAAGTACGTCACTGGCAATACTCTGACGAGGAAGGTGAAGATTACCATTCTAGGAAGGTACATACCCATACACCTGACGCCCTCAAGCTGCCTGCTACAACCGTATAGCTGTGATAATTAGCTCCCCTCCGGCTCATGCTGCAGGGATTCCCATCGCTTCAAAGCTCCAAGCCCCAGGACCTCGCGTATGGGATGAACGGAGAAGAGGCTTAGGCTGTTTAGCATGGCGGAAGTGAAATCGTTTAGTGTTTCAGTGAGGCTTGTTGTGGCAGATGCTATACTTCAATCTGAGAGCATTAGCCGAAGGTAACATGATGAGACACTCAGGAAGGCAGTACTCAATACTTACGGTGGCTCATGGCTGTTTCAGTAGCCTGAGGACAAGAGTCTAGCTCTATCTCATATCAGCTTTCCGATTCCGTTGGGATGACCAAGCAAGCGAGCCCTTACTCATTCAAAACACCAACATTGAAGCTTATCCATCAGATTAGACGGCAGTACGCCTAATTGACGGCACTGTTTTCTGACATGAGCTTACTTCCCGAGTCCCCTATGCTGCAGCCATCCGCCGTCAGTCTAGATGAAGACTCGGGAGGATGAGCCGATTATGGATCAGAGAGCCACGTGTCTGATTCTATCCGTGAGTCCAGTTTCCATGATGTCCATAAGCTTACACATGCTGAGTTTATGGAGGCCGAACCAAGCTGACCTGAGTTTAGTAATAGGCTATGCACATCGTTCCATCGATCAAACTGGCCTCGATATTAATGGAAGGCATTCGAAGCCTGACATAAGAGGGGCTAAGTATTAGATGTGATGATGAAGATTGGATATGTGTCGCCGACGGATCTCAGCCTGTACACCCAACGGCATATAAGGATCTGAAACATTGTCCGACCAAGATTCACAACAATGAGGCTCACTCAGAAGTAAGACATTTTGAAATGCAGAGGAATGTACCCGCGTACTATGGTATAAACCCTTGAGTGTGAGACAACCTCAGCGGGCCGCTTGGGCCAGCTGTTGGTTGATGTTGATGAGTTCTATATTAAGCGTACCTAAGCACGGTGATCCCCTTTTGCTAACTTACGGCTCCAGACTTTGACTAGTATATGCAGGATGTCGAACTATAGAGATGAGACCGGGGGCTGTCTTACATACATAGAGTATTCTTTCAGAAATCTTCATGCCGCGGCCTCTTCCTTGCAAGGTTACACGGCCCCTTTGTTCGAACCCACAAATCCCTCTTCCCAGGAATAGCTTGAGTATAATATTAGAAGACTGGACCCGGGTTTGTGAGACCTAACTGACTTTGCTTCGTTTATAGTGTCGGGCTTCTTGTAGGACGTCGGCATCTAGATATGTATAGAACTCCACTGGGGATACGAGCTAGACGAGACGAGTTCATGATGTACAAGGTTATGTATATGAAGGGGTTGGGATCGAAATAGAAATAACAGTGATGCGGTGTAATCAACATGGATATAGAACCAAGATCCAAGATGCATGATGTTGATGTTGATGTTCAAGTTGTATGGATGGATCTCGAGTATGGAGAAGCAACCTTACCAGAATAGGCAAACCCCGCGGTGACAAAAGTACATCACCACCAGCCAAGCCGAATAACTTCGAACCAACAGAAGATCAAAAAAAACCAACAACCTTTTTTTTAACAAAAGAAACCCGTAACAACCCTGTTCTCCTTTCTGCGCCTAGATATCTCAAGAGAAAGAAAGCGAAGAACATGACACCAAACACAGCCCCCAACTCGACCCGACCGTCTCGCATCAACCAAGAAGAAACAAGATTCTAGAAGACCCTCGCAAGAAGAAGAGATGAGTCAAAGCCAAAACCCACACGAGACCGTCAAATGTGTCATAATCATAATCATGCTGTAATGCAATATGCACGATAGAGTCAAGCAAATGTCGGAGCTGAAGACAGCCAGCAAGGCAGAAAGCCAAAGTTCGGGGTGCAAACACCGCTACTTTGCCTATGTTCCTGGCCCGTTTGTATACAGAACCAGCGGTGTTTGACTGTTGAACGGTTTTCGGGTCGGACCCAGCCATGCATGCCGCATGCATGGGATGGATCCATTTCCCACAAAATGATTCCCACGGATCCGCAGATTCCGCACCACAGCTCTGGAGTATGGGATTTTTAATTTATTTCTCCAACCGTCATCGACAACCATAGCTGAGAATCGAGTCCCGACTCGCTTGATTCATTCCCAGTGGTCAGGATACCTGGCCTGAGGCAGGGTTTAGGGCCTGAGGCTGCATTGGCTCCACTTGGTGTCAAGACTTGCGGCTGTAAGTCTGGACGCGTGTAGGGACCACGGTTCGTTTGAGATTGCCTCGCCTACTCCGGAGTATGCATATTTCTCATTTTCGATATCGCTTTCTCCGAGGGTTCAATTTTATATCGATTATGGAAGAGGAAGCTCGTGTAATTGTGACGTTGCCTGGATATTCGGGCTGTAGGTATAAGGCCACCCATACTAGGAACGATCAGGTCGATCAATTCTGATAAGATAAAAATAGTCAAGTATGATTCAATCTTCCGATATCATGAAAGACATAAAATAAGAAAACATGAAAAGAAATGATCTAACGTCAAAGAAATCAGTAAACAGTAATAACGCCGCCATTACCATGTCCCACATGCTGAACATCAAGATCCCATCATAGCAGTAAAACCTGGGTGACAAGCCAGCTCGTCACCAAATAAAAGTCAACAAAGTAATATACAACCCCGTGTATGTGTGTGTATGCCCCAAGACAGTATGCGCGTGCTTCTGTATGTGTCTAAAGAAAATTCCAAGAAAAGAAATGCCCAATCCCGCTGTATGTCATGCTCCCGCCAAAATCCAAATTAGAACGTCAATCAAGTTCTGCGTAAAGCCTTAGCTTTTGCGAGAATCAGTACTGGCTTCATAGATCATTGATGCTGGAGTGTACTCACCTCATTACTGGCTGCACTCACTTGACGAGTGTGCAACGCTCGCAGCTGTAGTGGTGGCACTCAACGCAGACACTCTGATTGTCGTAGATTTTTGGCCCGTCACCACACCGGCAGCAAATCCACATGGCACCGCGGCTGTAGTAGTTGTTTCCGCGGGAGTGGCCGTGATCGTGAGTGTTGAGGACTTGTTGAGGGTAGGAGATGTGCTCGATCGGTGATTCATCCATCTCGAATGAGCTGGAGAGAGGCTTGTAGCTCTCGAGGGTTCGGGCCGGGACGTTGATGTTGATATTCATGGTAGGCATTGTTTGATGATGGTAGCGAGTTGAGGTGATATTTGATTTAGACAGATTATTGATAGGCTTTGTGAAAGCTAGGTAGACGAGTCCTTTATATGTTTGAGACAAGGCAGACAAGGTAAGAGTTGATGAGTGTGATGTGAACAAAAGAAAGAAGCATGGTAGAGGGGGGGCTGCATCGGTATATATGCTTTCGAGGTCGATATACTACTAGGTAAAGACGCCCTAGTAGACCACGGCCCTGACAGAGCCACAGTGGGTTAAACCACCCAGCCCAGGCAAAGAAAGGCCACCACCCCGGGGCATGGATCAAGACTGAACAGATGGCAGCCTGATTGGCGCACTTCATGATCAGTGAGTCAAGGCCTCGAACAATAAATGCAGTCCTGTTTCATCAGGCCTGACTCAATGATGGTATTCTGTACTCGAGGCAGAATAGGGACGAGGCTCAGTCAGAGAACGCCCGTATTGCCCGGGTATAGACCCGCTCTCGCTGGCCCCGAATCTCTGAGCCTACATTTTGTTTCAATAAACGATCACCGTGTCACAGTAAGATATTTTTTTTTGTTGATTATTTGATTTTATCTCCCATTTACTGTTTGAGGACGATTTTGCGTGTCTGCAGAGGTCTGGAAGGCCGTTGTGCTGCCTAGGAAAGTAGGCACCGTTCTGGCTGTATGTAGTCATCAAGGCTGAGGCTCCACTTGGATGTGCGCTGCCTGCTTTCAAGTCCAGCTGCAGTGGAGATCATTAGAATTCTCGATTTTGAATTATGCTGATTCGATTAATTTGTTTAGAACTTCAGATTGTATCTTCTTTCCTAAGTCAGCAGGCATCAGTCACCCTTTGCTGCCTGCTTGCCTGGGTCATATATCCTTGTTCACTGTTTTAGTGCAAGGAAAATTACCAGATATCATTATTTTCATATTTCAAACCTTGTAAAGTTCTGCAGAAAAGTTTGTGTTGGTTCTTTGTTCTACTCGCATCAAAGACTCCCGCGCCAATGGTCGATCACCGCAGTGTTGGCTTTGACCATAGCACCAGATGCTTGTCATTTCAGTGAACCTCCCCAACACCCAGTTCCAGAAGATCAAGCTGGTTCTGCACAAAAATACCTCCCTTGCAATAAGTGGCTTATGATATTTTGTCGCCCGGGTTTGCCCTTATTGCCTCACTTCGCGACAAGCACCCATTCCGGCCTACCAAGTCCGCAGACACGCCCCTTTGCCCTGTGTATATTGAGAAGACGAGAAACTTGCAAAATAACGTTCGCGATAACCCAGTCTCAACGGGAAAGGCAGAAATGTTCATGCCTATTCAGGGTCCACTGGATAAGGGCAGACTTGAGACTGTCACGAAGACGGTCACTATGTACGTAGCTTGTTTACGCGGGGAAGCTTGAGTGCAGCTCAGGCATCGTATTCCCATCATGAGGTCGAGTAGATCTGCGTCATCGATCGTCGTGTATGTCTCGGAGTTCCCGCGATATCTAGGTTGCAGCCGTCGACACTTTTTGGATATTCTCCGTAGATTGAGCCTGATTGAGCCTGGAGGGCTCAAGCTGAAAGATCGATCGTGAGAACGCGGTTATCATCACGTGTCGCGGTGTCACGTTATCGCAATGCTCCGTCATTGTCAGATCTTCAAACTTGATTCTAGTTTTATCAAGTCTCATCATGCCTTTCGCGTCTCGACTATAGCTTATTCTATCCCGGCTTGAGTATGCATCCATACGGAATTATATGTCACAGCTCCATTTTCTTATGATCGCTCGCTGCGGAGCTGCTTTCGCGCTCGGCGTCCGTCCAACGTGAAATGGCCGCCAGGCACCCAGATCGACGTATCAGTCTTGTCGTTGCTCGAAGTATTCCTGTGGTTCTCTTTGGAGTAATCATATATGCCTGCTACGCGGTCACAAAAGCCTTATGCCGTGAGTGTGGCGTTCATCCCTCGAAGCACATCCTTTGTTAACCCCCCGGCAGTTGACTACTTGATTCATCCACTCCCGAAATATGCCCGTCCGAGTCGCGTTGGCGCAGGCGCCGCGATAATCGCCGTATTCTACGTCTTATTGATGTTCGTGATCGTAACCTACCTCCGGTTATTGTATAAAGTCGTCCGAAACCCTGATTTCCTTCCTCGAACCGTACCGGCCCCTGAGCAGACCTCCAAACGGTCAGCTCGCCATTCGCAGGATCGACCCCGGAGGAAGAGGAAAAGCCATCGGAGGAAACACTCTGAACTCTCGGATAAGCCGGCTGCCGATGCTGAGACAGCGCTTAATTATAATAGAGGGCCGATGATGCTCCCATGGGACACCGCTGGACTGGAGGACTTTTATAAAAAAGACGTCTTTGTGTGTCAGCCAGACGGACGGCCGATATATTGCTCTAAATGCTGTCACTACAAATCTGACCGCACGCATCACTGCCGAGAGGTAGACCGTTGTGTTCGAAAGATGGATCATTTTTGTCCTTGGTGAGTTTCTCTAGCCTGTTGTCTAATAGCTATCTAACGAATGCCTAGGGTTGGTGGCGTGGTCTCCGAAACAAGCTTCAAGTTCTTCATTCAATTCCTTTTCTATACTGCACTTTTCTGCACGTTTATTCTCATAGTTTGCGCAATTTTTGTTGCGGAACTAAGACGTGATGTGAGTATATTCTGTTATATCATTGAGTAGGGCTGACAAGCTGTAGACCGGAGATGTTAATCCCCATTGGACTATCGGCATTGGACTGTAAGTGCATCAACCGGTTCCAGTGTCATTCCGTTACCACTCTAACGATCTATAGGAGCGGATTTTTTGGCTTATTTACTTTTGGAATGACCATCAGCTCTCTACAGCTAGCCATGTTCAACCTGACGACCATTGAGAACCTTAATCGTCGATCTGCTGTGTGGACTCTAGCAATACGAGTCCCAAACCATACACTTGCACGGATTCAGCCTGGGTCACGATGGGCTCCAACCTTTCATACAATCACCTACCCGCTACCACCTATGCCACCACCTATTCCACCACAGCCTCCTAAGACGGCCCATCCAACAGGAGAAGGCTACCAACCCCCTCTACCCCCGCCACCGGTACCACCATTACCAACAACAGGCGGCGAACAGCACGTCTTTGCTATTCTCCAAACTCTTCCCGGAGAAAACCCATTTACCCTCGGCAGCCCCCTCAAGAACCTACGGCAGGTCCTCGGCTCCTCTGTCATTGACTGGTTCCTACCTCTCAAGCACAGCCCGTGCGCAGACCATAGTAGCCTAGAAAGCGAATTCGCACTTGGCCCCGTGGTATCCAGACTGAGGCAAGAAGCAGGACTGGAATCTGCTCCTGCAGCAGCACAAAGCAACGAACCCACATCTCCAGATGGCCACCCAAAACGAAAACGGAGACCAAGGGAACATCATCATCATCATCGACGACCGGACTGAGCGCATTAGATACAGTGCTTACTACCAGTGGCTTTAGCGTAAAGTATACCCGGACTCTTTTTGCATACCATATTTGGTTAATCGACGACCCATCCTCCTCGGTGTATATACAACGGTTGTTAATGTCTTTGAAAGACTATTGTCTTTTTGAGCGGTTATTCTTTTTCTTAGATAATAATATACCTACTTAATATTCAATCCAACTAGCAGAATAGTTCAAGACTTGGCTTGGAAGTCTACCAGCCGTCTCGATAATGATTCATTGTGTGCATATCCATTCCATACCTAGGTAGGGTTGTATACAAAACAACACCTCACCCAATTGGGTTACTAGACATTTTCTGGAGCAGTAAAGAGGGGCACTGTCTCCCCGGACCTCAAGTCTGTACTTCTAAAAAGTCTAGGTAGCCTAGGTGCATAGTTAGGCAGTCTACTGCAGACAGGGCAAGAAGGTAACTCAGCTGAAAGCACCTTTTTCAGGCAGGTAGCCCGGGTGTGTTCCGATTCCTGCCCTGCGTTGCCCTGCGTTGCCCTGCGCAGTCTAGTTCCACCCGGCACCTTGGTACTCTGCCCCGGGCTCTACACTGCCTACTGCATGCAGTAAGACATGCGCAATGCACATTGCCGGTGAAGGATGTTCGCCTCACTTTGAGTGCTCCGCCTGTTCGCGCCTTGGGGCTGGGGCACTGCCTATCGCCCTGGCCCCTAGGGACCCTGGGGGTATCCCTGTGCTTGGGCTTATCTACTCCGTATGAATGACGACAGGTTTAGAAGAATCTAGAAGAAACGTGGATATGATGCGGTATTGCAATATTCACCAGAACTATGTATGTATTCCATGGAACCCAAACCGAGTCACTTGCTGTACAATCCTGTCGTAACTCTAGGGAGAGGACCAGTTCTGAGCAAACGAGCCCTGGAGAGACCTTTCGAGACCATCAAGATTGCTTTTCCTTTCTTCTCTCTATCTCTGTCTTTCGGCCCCTCTTGCTTTCAAGGCGGGTGCATCGCCTACGTCCCTATGTAGGGAAAGAAACCTAGATCGCCTCCAACTCCACGCTCGCTTGTTGTATGCCTAATAGCATTATATAACCGATGAAAGAACAAGGGAAAACGAAAAGAAGGACGAAACCAGTTGGGAGGATGGGGTCGGGTATGTTTATGAGTAATTGGGGGCTGACTCTCTGAGTTCAAAGACTTTTTTTTTTTTTTTTTTGTTTGTTGCGAGAGCCAACATCATGGAAAGACTTCTGTTTCACGCGGAAATGATTCTCTTGCCGGCGCTGGGGCTGTCGTGGCAGCTCACCTTGAGAAATTTTGAGGATATTTTTCCCTGGGTAAGTCGTATGCTGGGGAGAGAATTGCTGTTACAGCGCTAAGACCCTTGTAGGATCCTGAAGATAGCGTCTACGATATGCCGCAATCTCTGTGGCCACGGTGTTCATATCTTTCACCTTGTCACGTCGCATGTCGTGAATAGACTCTTTCAGCCCAGCGACATACTTGTCACATTCTTCTGGTGTTTTGCCCTCCCGGAGGGAACCCATTTGAACGAGTATCTTGTCATCTGCCGAGGTTAATAGTTCTGTGCGTCAGCAGCCGCACGTTTAGAAAAAAAGGGTTAGAAGCTGAGAGAGAAAACCGGGAGAATGAAAGGAGATATTAGAGCACGGAAATGGGATAGGAAGAGTGGGAGGGAAAGAGGTTGTTGAGCCAGGTGGGTGTAAGTGTGCAAATTATTGTTCAAACATCGACGCACCGCTGAGAGCCATATCCCGGAAATGCTGGAAATCGCAAGAACGGTCGTTACAGACCCCCCCTGAAGCCTCGAAAGGGCAAAGATATTTCATGGGATCAATGTTATGACTGTATGTTAGGGAGCGATAGCCGTCGGAAACAGTGTCCGTGTAGTTGGGGTGATAGCGATAAGCCTTGAACGACTTCAATGGGCTTGTGTATGGTGAGAATTTACGTTGTGTGCCTTCAAGACGTGGCTCGTTCTGTGCCTGAAGTCAGCTTCTGGGGACATTGGAAGGAATTGGAGCTGATCGCACGTCCAAAAGGCCAATTTGATGATATTGTGTTGGTTGCGGAAGTTCCAGTTCCTGAGCTTTTCCAGTTAGCGGCTCACTAGCTTCTTGGGAATGGTCTTCTGAGGACCCTGAGACGTCCTCCTGTGCGGTTGGAGTAAGGAATTCAGGACTAGGAGCAGGTGAGTAACTCGAGCCGTCGGAACTGGCGGTCTCATCAGGCTCTGGTGGCTCGTATGCCTCTGAATCAGAAGATTCTGGAGTGGTCTCATTTTCAGCCACAGCGACGAGTTCTTCACAGGCATCATGAGACACTAGATCTGTTTGAGGTGGATTGATAGGGGTTGGGTTTTCAAGTAGTGTCAGATCTTCTGCATCCATCTCATTCGGCAAATCTGGCGCAGTAGGTGTAATGCCGTCCGTCGGTACAGGTGAAAATGAGTCCCCGTCATCATCGTGCGCATCAGGCATCTCTTCATAAGCCGAGTCATCGTCCGAGCTATCTTCAGATTCATCCATGGAAGAGCTAGAGTCGCCAGACATGGAAGTATCAGACGGCTCTTCCTCAGGCCTATTTAGACTGAGGGTAGCTCCTGGATTATTAGACACATCGACGGAAGGTTCAGCGGGTGGGGGGTCTAGAGTTATAGGCATCATGCTTTCGGCAGGGGTATCTTGGACTGGTACATCAGGACAGGATATCTCTTGGGGTGCAATGGAGTCATCATCTGAGGTCTCCTTCGCGTAGCGTGGAGCTATAGCGTCAGATGCGTAAGTTGTTGTGTTCGATTCGAGAAATCCTGGGATCGACAGTCTTCGAAGCATACCTTGAACAACTTCGACAGGCAATTCTTGCTTGTTCTCCAAACTGATCAGTGCCATGTTCACTTGATCGAGCGACAATCCATTACTCTCCGACCTCAAAATATTTAGCTCATCTAAGAGCTGGCGGAGACCTTCTTTTCCCTTTGCAAGTTCTACTGACACCTGATTCAAATCGGCAAGTTTCGCTTCAGATCGTTTGATCTCCGCGTCTAGTGAGGGGAGGCCGGCTTCTATTTCTTGAATTCGGACAATCTTGGACTTCATGCTCCTCAAGTCATCCACGTCCAAAGGCGCCAAGATCTTTTCGAGACTCGTGTCAGTGATGTTCGGTAGCAATGGTAAGGGCACTGGAGGCATGCCAGCCAATTCGGGAGGTGATGCATCAGAAGTGCGAGGAGACTGGGTTTGAGATGCTAGCCTTGCCTTTTTTCGTTGCTCGAGTTCGGCAATCCTTCGATGCATCGCTTGAATTTGGAGATCCTTTTTTCTGAGGTCCTCTTGTTCACCGTTCCTGTTACTATTGGGGGTCGAGGAAGTAGATAATTCTTGACTTTGGGACGTTGCTGGCCGATGTGGAAGGCTGTCAATCGATGTCGGAAGAGTCCGCGATAAGCTTTCTGCATCGGAAATGTTGTGACTGTTTGATGAACTGCTAGGGTCCAATTCAAGAACGTCTCCGTTATCTTCATAGAATTCATCATCACTAATATCAATCACAAGTCTCTCTGGAGGGGCATGATTCGTGCCGTTGACGAAAGTCCTCTTTGGCACGGGAATCGGTTCATCAAAATCAGACGCCCTGGGACGTTTACGTTGGGTAGCGCGAGGCTGTACAGCCGGGTTGACCACGGGATCCTCAACAGGATCCACATGAACACCGTTCGCTGATTCCGGGATTTGGTCGGTCATAAATAAACCAGGAATACGGTCAGGGAACGCGGGCTCTGGGAGAGGAGGCCGCTCAGGTAAAGGGTGTTGGACGATCAAGGAAGCCGGGGCTTGCGGCAGTCCTTCTTGTGTAGCATCTTGCTGATCTTTATCCGCAGGCTGGCTGTCAGGTTGGAGTTTCTGCTGAGGTTTCACAAAGCCCTTTTTCTTAAGCTGCTCTATGCGTTGTCTTGCCAATTCAGTTTGCGCCTTGTTCTTTTCCTTCACACGTGATTCTTTATCTCTCGAAGCAAGATCTTGCAAAGGAATTGAAGTTGTTATTGAGGTCTCAGCTGTTGCAGGTGGATTAAGAGCCGGGGCGGTCTGCGCAGCATCCGCCTGGGGCGGTGCAGATGTTGGTGATCTTTTGGCGGCTTTGGCGGCAAGCATACGCGCGATAACCTCTTTTCTTTCCATTGGCTTTGTTATATTAGCATGGCCAGGTTGAGACGGCGCGACGTTGGGATCAACAGGGGTAAGGTTCTGTGTAGCATTTGTCTCGGCGTCCAGCTGTGTACTAAGTTGCGTGGCTTGCCCCTCAGCGGTAAGAGGGACTTTTTCGTCGGGAACAGCTCCAAGATCAGGGTGAGCAGGAGGGGTGGTTGGAACTTTGATTCCTACTTCTTCATAAAGTTGCTTCAGTACCGTTGAATTGATGCCTTCTCCTACAAGCTCGTTGTACCGAATGCTGTGAGGTGCTAAGCTCAAGATGGCGCCCAGTGCTTGAACTCGAAGTTGTGCAAGCGATTTGCTCGAAGAAGGGCGGTGTGTCTCTGACGCGGGCGAGATGAGAAGCGGCATATTGGCATTCGCAGCGATCTCTCCTGACGGTTTGAAGGCTTCGGGTAAAGATTTTAGAACGGAGGGCGAGCTGGCGTGATCTGGCAAGCGGGGGTTGTAGGCTAGAAGATGTTAGTATATAGGTAGTCGACAAGAACAAGGGCGCGATTACGAGATCCACTGTCTCTACTAGAATAGCGAGGTTCAGGTGAAGCTTCGCCTTCTTCTAACTCTGAAGATAGCGACTGGCGGCTGCCTGTATTGACGACCGCCGGATGATGCAATCTTTTGGCATCGAAGCCATTTGTGGCTTTGATTTGGATTTGCTCCCTGGTGTTGTGCGCCGCGTCGGGTTTTTGAGAGCCATTAATAGTATCACCTGGTGCATGACGTGCTCTCACTTCAGAGTGTCGCTGTGCCTCGGCTGCTGAAGGGCCCTCCAAATCAGTCAATTCTCCCTCCTCTCGTTCTATGTCTTGTTTTGAACCCATCGTTGTCATTGGGCGGCAATCTGTGGTGTTCGAATGCGCGTAAGTGACCAAGTCGGTTGTTGAGGGCCGGCTGGGAGGCAAATGAGAGGACGCATGAGGCAGAGACCCGGGCATCATAGGATACCCCACATTTGGCACGGTTGGGAAGGGAGGAGGTGGAGGGAAGGCGCCAGGGAGCGCGAACGGAGGCGGCGGGAAAGAGCCCACTGCGCCCGGACCACCAAACCCAGGCAGGTTTGCATTTGCGTAGAAACTCTCAAGGTTATAATTCTGCGGATTCACAGGAGGATTCTGATTGAAAGGCATATGAGAGGGCAAAGACCCTGATGAAGACGGATGGGAGGCCCATTGTTGTGTATTGTTGTAAGGGCCCCAGTAAGCGTGTGCTGGGGGTGTAGGGTGATTAGACATGGTCACACACCAGCACCCTTCGGAGTTTGGCAATGATTTATTTGAGATTTGACGAGGAATATAATAGTATCAAGCGTCGAGCGAGTCTAGACATCGCACACAGACGATGCAAATGAACGGACTCCGAACGTATGAGGCGGCGCGTCAAGGGTAGACCCCGACAACAGCATCCAAAGGCTCCGATAGTTTCCAGGTGGAAGAAAATAAGTGTGCAGAGCGACTACTTCGAGAGGTAACGTAGATATGGAATAAAAAAGGAAAAGGCTGAACGAGGGGATGATCGAGGGCGACGAAGCCGTGTGAATGAACCTTGAAAGCACCAAAAAGATCAAGTTTCGTGCCGGATTGTGCCACGTGATGCGCGCATGTCCATATCGGGGCTAGCGGGATCGGCGGGAAGGTACCGCCAAGGTGGGAGCCTGAGGAACGGAACCCCAGCGGATGTAAACAAACACAACCGGGCCAACGGTGGGGAGGCCACTGCTTGGAGACAATCAAGCCAGGGTTGCTAGGATCCATGTGACGTTCACCTGGGCTGGCTGATGCGTTCCTGCACCTGCGTCAGTTTCCTACGTTGACTACTCCAACTCCTGCCAACCGTTCGTGACTCTGCTGCTTCGCTGAGCGAGCCTTTATTGCTCATACTGCGCTTATATCACATTGTTTACTTCTTCCTTCCTCTCTCTATTTGAAGAATGCTCTATCTAGCTTACAAACAACAATAATGCTTCCTTCTCAACTTAATAGCTCGCCGAAGCGTGCGAATCCATTCAGTCGCGCATCTCCCTCGCCGTCCCCATCCTCGAGTCCGCAAACGAAAGCGCGCCCGAAATCAGCTGTAATTGCAACTAACGGAAAGTTTGAAGAGGCAAGAGGCCATTTTAGGAACTCCTCTTTAGTATCGCACACCCCTCCCCTAGCGCCCTTCACGCGGAATACAAATCGCCAAAGATCAAACTCTTTAAGGAATGATGTTGCGTCCGGGACATTCGCACCTGAATTTATCAAGTCAGAGGACCTTCGCCGTGGTGCAGATCAAATACGAGGGCAAGAAGGTGACAATGATTTCTCCGGGAATAAATACGTCTGGTTACGTGACCCAGAGAGAGCATTCATCAAGGGCCTTGTACTGGAAGAGCGAGACGGAGGAGGGTTCTTAGTACAAACAGATGATGGACAGGTGCGAGCGAATACCAGTTCCAGTACTTTGCGCCTGCTTACTCTATAATAGCAACGAGAAGTCGGCGTCGACCATGTCGACAGGGTGAATCCGGCGAAGTTCGACAAGGCGGATGACATGGCCGAACTTACTCACCTGAATGAGGCATCCGTGGTGCATAATCTCCACACTCGATACCAGGCAGATCTAATATATGTATGGCCATCCAGTTTGTTTGCTCACAGCATTGAAACTCGATTAACTGATTTGCGATTAGACTTATTCGGGTCTGTTCTTAGTTACTATCAACCCCTATTGTCCGCTCCCGATTTACACCAATGAGTACATCAAAATGTTCAAGGGTCGCAGCCGAGAGGAAACTCGGCCGCATATCTTCGCTATGGCTGATGAAGCCTTTCGAAACCTGGTCGAGGAGGGCGAAAATCAAAGCATTCTTGTGACGTAAGTCCAATATAATGCTATTCCGGGGGGTTCGATCATTCTGACAGTATAATATAGCGGAGAATCCGGAGCAGGTAAAACTGAAAATACGAAGAAGGTCATTCAGTACCTCGCAGCCGTTGCAACATCAGATCACATGTACTCCCGGTCTGGGGCCAAACAGATGGACACTCTTTCGCAGCAGATTTTGAGAGCCAATCCGATCCTCGAAGCCTTTGGTAACGCGCAGACTGTCAGAAACAACAACTCATCGCGTTTTGGAAAATTTATCCGGATTGAATTCTCCCGATCAGGCCAAATCTCCGGCGCCTCTATTGATTGGTATCTGTTGGAAAAGTCCCGGGTGGTGAAACCCAACTTGCAGGAGAGGAACTATCACATCTTCTACCAACTCCTGAGGGGCGCCGATCCGAAGCTGAGGCAGAAGCTGCTTTTGTCGAACCTACAACTTGAAGACTTTGCCTACACTCGCGATGGGAACGACAGTATCGTTGGTGTATCAGACGAGGAGGAATGGAATTCGTTGCTCGAGGCATTCCATGTCATGAATTTCTCAGAAGAGGACCAGATGTGCATTCTCCGCACTGTCGCAGCTGTTCTCCATTTCGGAAATGTCACCATCAAGAAAGAAAGCTTGCGGGCTGATCAAGCTGCTCTCAGCCATGAGGCCTTAGCCAGTGTTCAAAAAGCATGCCAGTTGCTGGGGATTGAGACAGAGCCTTTTGTCAAGGGATTGTTGCACCCGAAAGTGAAGGCTGGCCGCGAATGGGTAGAAAAGGTGCAGACGCCGGAACAGGTCCGATTGGCATTGGATGCCCTGTCGAAGGGAATTTACGAGCGAGGATTCGGAGATTTAGTCAGCCGCATCAACAACCGTCTGGATCGAAGCACTGTTGCAGGTGAAGACGGATACTTCATTGGAGTCCTCGATATCGCCGGGTTTGAGATCTTTCAAACAAATAGCTTCGAGCAGTTGTGTATCAACTATACGAACGAAAAGCTACAGCAATTTTTCAACCACCACATGTTTGTTTTGGAACAAGAAGAATATGCGCGTGAACAGATCGAGTGGCAGTTCATAGACTTTGGCAAAGACTTACAGCCAACTATCGACCTTATCGAAGTGACGAATCCCATCGGTATTTTCTCTTGCTTGGATGAGGACTCCGTGATGCCAAAAGCCACAGATAGGTCATTCACAGATAAGCTTCACTCACTTTGGGATTCTAAGTCTGCAAAGTACCGTGCTTCCCGTCTTAGTCAAGGCTTTGTTCTCACTCACTATGCTGCCGAGGTTGAGTATTCCACTGATGGATGGTTGGAAAAGAATAAGGACCCTCTGAATGATAGCATAACAAGGCTGCTCGCATCTTCGCGGGACAGTCATGTTTCTGATTTGTTCTCAGATTGCAGAAGTACTGATGGTGAAGCTGACTACCCCAAAAGTCGGGTGAAGAAAGGGCTGTTCCGAACAGTTGCACAGAGACACAAGGAACACTTGTCCAGCCTTATGAACCAGCTTCATTCGACCCACCCTCATTTCGTACGGTGCATTATACCGAATCATAAAAAGCGTCCCAAAATGTTTAATGCGCCACTGGTTCTCGATCAACTCCGGTGTAATGGTGTCCTTGAAGGTATCAGGATTGCCCGAACTGGGTTCCCCAATCGGTTGTCCTTTATAGAATTTCGCCAACGCTATGAGGTCCTTTGTCGAGATATGCCCAAAGGTTATATGGATGGTCAGTCCGCTGCTCATGTTATGCTGCAAAAACTCGCTTTGGATAAAGCCTGGTTCAGGGTCGGCCGCACGAAAGTATTCTTCCGAGCCGGCGTCCTAGCGGAGTTGGAGGAGAAGCGTGATGAACTCATTCGAACAATCATGACTCGATTCCAGTCTGTGGCAAGGGGTTTCACTCAACGCCGGATCTGCAACAAAAGGTTGTATCGTGCGGAAGCTACACGTATCGTCCAGCACAACTTTCGGGTGTATCTTGACATGAAGTCCAATCCTTGGTGGCGTTTGTTCTCAAGAATGAAACCGCTGCTCGGGGAGACACGTAGTGCTCACGAAGTAAAGAGGAGGGATGATAAGATCAAGCACCTTGAGACAAAGATGAGGCATGACCAAGGAGAGCGGCAGAGGGTTGAGGAAGAGAAACGCCGAGCAGAGATAGAAATGCAAAGGATTCAACAAACTTTGGAGAGCGAGCGGGCCTTAGCTCTCGACAAAGAGGAAATCTTCAAGAGGCTGCAAGTCCGCGAGGTCGAGCTCAGCGAGAAGCTGGCAGGTGCAATCGCAGACCAGGAAAGTCTTGAGGACCAGCTTGACGAGTTAATCTCGGCAAAGAAAAAGACAGACGAAGAGCTCGACTTGAGGAAGACTCAGCTTGAGCAGGCCGGTGAGATAATTCAACGACTCGAGGCTGAAAAGAAGGAAATGCAGCTTAGTTTGGACGACCTTGGGCAAAAGATTTTCGAAACAGAGAGAGGATCATCCGAGAAGGAAATCCGTGTCAAGGAGCTCAGCCAAGAGGTCAAGATGCTACAGGGTCATCTCGTTTTGAAGGACCGAAAGCTGCAAGATCTGGAGACGAAGTTGCTGAAATCGGATCAAGATCTTGACGTGAAGCTGGCGAAAACCTCAAAAGAACTGGACCGATCGACGAAACAAGTGAAAGACCTTATCGACGAAAACTGTTCCATCCGGCAGCAGATCTCCGATCTTTCCTCAACGTCTACCAGTTATGAGGAAATGCTCAGGCGCAAGGACAGCGAGCTCTCTATCTTGCGCAATGACGCCAAAAAGCATGGTGAGGAGAGGAAGCAATTGGAAATCGAGAAGACTGGGCTTTCAACACGCCATGATAACATGCAGAACCGCCTTCGAGAATTACAGGCTCAATCTGACGCTATGAAATCGGAAAAGATTCAACTCGAACGCGAGGCTGCTGATGTCCAGAAGCTTCTACAGGCAAAGATGTCCGAAGATGTTGAAGCTGGACAGAGCCGTAAACTTCTTGAGCAGCAGATTCAGGACCTAAAGAGCCAACTGTTCCAGGCGCAAGCGGAGCTTAGCAGAGAACGACAGTCGAGGGATGACGTCCAGATGCTTGCGGAGCATAATTTGGCAGAGCTAAAAGACAAGTATACTTCGTTGAACGATTCGAAGATTACCATTGAAAAGGAAATGTACATCCAACAAGACAGCTTGCGCCGAGCTACAGAGGCCCGCGTTACTGCTGAGCAATCGCGGAAGGAGCTGCAGTCGGAATTGATCAAGCTTCGCGAACGCTTTACTAGCGTCGAGAATGCTCGCGTGAGAGCTGAGGCTGATATGGAGCAAACCCTCGTCAAGCAGAATACTCAACGTCTGGATAGTATTAGAAAGGAATTGGATGATACGGCAAACCGACTAGAAGAGGTGGAATCAGACAGATTGCGTCTGACAGTTCGTGAACAGCAGCTGATGAACGCTATTGCCGAGTCTGAAAATTTCCGTATCCGACATGATCAGCATAAAGAACGCCTGGAGCGAGAATTGGTCACTCTGAAGGGGAGGCTTACGGCATCTGAAAACGACAATCGTGCCCTTTTGACTAAGATCCAGCAGAAGAACCTTGATATCGCCAGATCAACTTCCAAAGCCAGCGACAACCAACGTCTCCGCATCACAACCCTTCAAAAAGAGAAGTCAAAGCTAGAGGAGGAAAACAAAACGATTTCACGCCAGCTAGGGGATCTGCAACTTTCCATAACATCCTTGGAGAAACAGAAGGAGAAGCTTTCCTTAAGTATGGAAGACCTCAACCACGAAGTTAGCAGGGAACATAAAACTAGCCGCAACGCTGAGAAGGCTGCCTCCGCAGCGTCTATACAACTAGCGGAAGCAAACCGAAACTTGGAGACAGAAAGGCAACTTAGGACTCAAGCCCAGGCAAACACGCGGAAACTCCAAACTTCGCTAGAATCGTCGAATAAAGAAGTCGATGGCTTGCACCGTCAGCTCATGCTCCTGCATAGAATTGTTGAACCCGAAGCCGATCACTCCGCCGATTCCTGGGAGAAGATTCAGCCTGACCTTTCGAAGAAGATCGATCTAGCCCAGCTCTTAGAGGCAACCCAGAGCAAATTGCAAGTGTCCGAGGAGAAATACGGTCGAGCGGAAAGTCAACTCACGGAGATGCGCCGTCGACATGGGGAGGAAATGAAGGATCTCGATACCCGTCACTCGTCGTCTAAACGCGCGTTATTAGAGGAAATCGATCAGAACCAAGTTTCGAACAATCGCACCCCTACTCAGGCCCTTGCGAAGAAGTTCGGAACTCCAACAACACCTAATCGTCGACTGAACTTAAACGAGAACGCCGCCGACTCTGCAAGGTCCGATAGAACTGTGGACACTGTTGGATACCAAAAGCGCATGGACATGGCAGCTGAGATTGAAGAGCTTCAGAATCAACTTCAGATGAGCGAGATGCAGAACAAGCATCTTCAGAGCCAGGTCCAGCAATCTGCTCCCTCGCGAGACATGTGGCAGGATGACAGTCCTTCGACTAGACGAATGCAGCTCTTAGAGCGGGAGAACGGCCGTCTACACGGTCAGCTTGACGATTCTGCGAAGAAGGTATCGTCTCTCGAGAGAAGTATTCATTCCGGTGAGCTTTCATTGCGAGACGTTCAGGCCAAGTCACACGAAGAACTCTACGACCTCATCAACTCCCAAGAGCAATCCAGAAGGTCATTGCTTAGGGTTCACAATGAAACCATCGCCGACTTTACCGACGCGAAGGCACAATTTGAAAAACTCAAGCGAGCAAGGGCAACCCTCGAGGTCGAGCTTCGTGATGCTTCCTCGGAAACTCAAGAGTTGCAGTTGGCGAGAGAGCATGATTCTGTGAGCAGAAACCAGCTACTTCAAGAATTTTCGGATCTGCAGATTCGCCTAGATGCTGAGACATCGAAGTCTGCCGACCTTGCCGCCAGTATGAGCCTTTACAAGACTCGTGCGGATGAGTATTTCAGTAAGCTTGAGCAGGCTGAAATCACACTCCTCAAAGCTTCCCGTGCAGAGCAATTCGCCAAAGCCCAAGCTAAAGAGACGGAAGACAGCTGTGCACAAATCATGGCTGAGCGCAAAGAGATGGAGGCCCTAATTGACGATTTACAGCGACAGGCACAATCTATCGAGGCTAGAATGGAAGATCAGGCAGCTGAGTTGCAGGGTGCGCTACAGTCAAAGCAGCGTCTTCAGAACGAACTCGAGGATTACAGAAACCAACGCGCCATAGATATCGAGGATAAGGAAACATCAATGGAGCAAACAAGGCAAAAGTATCAGAGAGAGATCACAACTCTCAATAACGAGCTCGAGATGGAGCGTGAGAAGGTACTCAACATTCGTGGGGACGGTGCTCGCCTTCGAGAGGAATTGGAAGATCTCCGCAGCAAATGGGACGACGAGGTCCTAAATAGTTCGACTTGGGCTAAAGAGAAAGCACGGATGGAGATGATGCTTCACGACGTCACAACGTCTCGCGATGAAGCGGTTGACGCTCACAATGAAGTTCAGTCCCGAGTTGTCACTCTCCTGTCGCAAGTTAGGAGCCTAAGGACCTCGGTTGACGATGTGACTGCGGAACGCGATATGCTGCACAAGGAGAAGAAGATGCTAGATGCACGGTTGACAGAAGCTGGAGAGCGCCTGGAGGATCTTGCGAAGGGGGAAAGCCCTTCCATGCGCAACGCCGCCAGTATGGACCGTGAGCTCTTGGAGCTCAAGGCTAAGCTCGCTCAACAGGAGGACGTTTCTCTCGCCGCAGTCGGTAAAATGAGAAGGGCGGAAGCTCTTGCCACTGAGATGCAGAAAGAGGTTACTGCGGAGAGGGAGGCCAGTAACGCGCTCTTCAAAGACAAGTCCACTCTAGAAAAACAATTGAAAGAGACACAATTACGATGTGTCGATCTTGAGACAAAGAGCTATTCGTCCGGCAGCCAGGATATTAGATTCCTCCACAAGCGGATCAAAGAGGTATGAGCTTTTCCCGCCCCTGGTCTAAATTCGGCCATATACTAACAATCATCCGAACAGCTCGAAACCCATCTAGAAGACCAGGAGACGAAGAACAACTCGGAACAGCGATCATTGCGTAACGTTGACCGAACAGTCAAGGACCTGCAGTCTCAACTCGAACGGCGGGGTAAAATGAACTCCCAGCTTGAAGAGGATATCAACCGGGGCCGTGAGAAGGTTGATCGTCTGCTCAAGAATATTGATGAACTCCAACAAAGCGAGTCGGAATCACAGCTTCATACTCGCCGTGCGGAGCGGGAGCTACGGGAAGAGCGCGAGAAGTGCTTGAGGCTTGAACGTGAGCTTAATGGATGGAAAGCTCTCAGGGTCGAGCGAGGAAGCAGTGCCATCGGAAGGGCTCATGTTACATTCAGCGAAACTGGCAGCCGACGAGGAAGCGGTGCATATACCAATGGCGACTTACCGCAACGAATGCCCAGCAACACCAAAGGTTTCCTGTGAGAAATTGCGATGGCCCTGAAGTGTTGCAACGACCCTGGGCAATGAATCCGATCCATGCATTGCGATCACGAGACGTTTGCCTGACATCGTGATGTTGCTATTATAGAATAATGACCACCCTACATGTCTACGAAGCAGAGGAGCGGATGCAGCGTTCTGTGCTTCTTCATTCTTTCTTTCTTATTTTCTCTTGCTTATTGTACTCTTATGTGAGCACGCATTTTGGATGTTTATGATGATACTGCTTGAGTTGGATGATCCAGTCAAGTTCAGGATTATATGACGAGGGATGCTGGATATTTGTATTGGAGGAGGCGTATACCACAGAGCATTGTTTGATGTTATTATTGTCTTGAATTCGACTTCTTTTCTCAAAGATATATGTCATTGCACGTGTACCAAGAGCACAACATTATAGATGCTTATCATAAATGAGTAGACAAACCTGCCTCAACCTACTTCAATGCGAGACATACATCTGCTCAGGAGTAGGCATACTTAAGACCCCTTGTGCCCTATTCCTGGACTTTAAACAGAGTCCGTCGCGTTGAAGCCACTTAGCCGCGCGGCAGCTACTATTACAAGCGCTCGCCTGTGGGGACACATTGACCCACCCGAGCTTAGATCAAGTTCACTCACCAAAGAGCACAGTTGATTCCCTCAAAACCCGCCATCTACAAGGAATCACACACTAGTCAAAACTCCTTGTGCATATTTCAAAATGGTAAGTTCAGATCTCAGAAGTTCTACAGAGGCAAATGCTTTACACTTCCCGTCCACGTCTTATCGAAATCGCGACGCAGAAAAAAAATGAAAAATTACCGGAAACAATCCGAAAAAACTAACACCAATACCAGGCACGAAACAGTGAAAAGGCCCAGTCTATGCTCTTCCGCTTCCGCGCCCAACAAGCTGCGGACCTAGGAATTATCGACATTGGTCGAACGCGCCGACCTAAAGCAATCACATCCGTCGACTCAATCCCACCCTGCGAGAAATGGCGCGGTCAAGTCCTCAAAGAAATCTCACGCAAGGTCTCCCGAATCCAGGAATCCAGTCTATCAGACCACCAAATCCGCGACCTCAACGATGAAATCAACAAGCTCATGCGGGAGAAGTGGGCGTGGGAAATGCAGATCCGGAATTTGGGCGGGCCAAATTATATGCGTGGCTCGGGGCGAGTTTATGATGATGAAGGAAGGGAGATACCTGGCGGTGGGAAGGGGTATCGCTATTTTGGGCGGGCGAGAGAGTTACCTGGTGTGAAGGAAATGCTCGATGCGGCGGCGAGGAGGGGAAAGGGTCCTGCGGAGGAGGAAGACGGGGGTGCGGGTGTTGGACGGGGAGGAGATATTGCAACGAGGAAAGTGGACGCGAGTTACTTTGGATATGGACTTGATGAAGAGGATGGGACGTTACTTGCCTACGAGACGCAGAGGGAGAAGGAGGCGCTGGAGAAATTACGGAAAAAGGCCGATAGTGAGGAGGATGTGGAAGATGGGTGGGAACCGTTGCCTGGGGATTCTGGGGATGGAGTTGAGTGGCGGTTACCGTCGCTAGAGGAGGTGCAAGAAGAGCTTGTGGATAGAAGAAGAAGGCGGCTTTTGGAGAAGATCTCATGAGGTCTTTGCCCATTTCCCCCTCTTATTTGGTGTTGTGTTAATTCTAGTCGGCTTAGCTCGCTTGGTGCAATTTCGAACACGCAATGATTGTCCTTTTCTATGTCGAATTGATGATTTATATAAGTAGTTGCCTGCCAGCGGGTGTTACGGGTATGTATAACGAGTCTATTCTTGTTTATTTGCGGGTTCTGATGCCGGCTGCCTCCTTGCTAGTCTCTCGGCTTTTATGGCCTGCCTGATACTCATGCTCACGGTCTCTATACCTGATTCCCGGCGACGCTTCTCCTCTTCCAGGTCATCTAATAGAAACCGCCCGAGCTCACCAGCGCGCCATTTTTGAACAAAGTGTAGTGCGGCAAGGTCGATGTTTGGTATGCCACCCTTGGCGAGAAGACCCGTCCGGCGGGCAAAACTGTCCAAAAGGGGCATAATTTCATTGGTAGATGGGGACCAACGTTCGTATACGTTGGTGTCATGTAAATTAATGTGGTATAGCAAGTAATCTGCCAAAGTGACCGGGGATATCACTGAATCCTTGACGCAGCCGCACACGGCCAATTTTAACATATTCTCAGCATCTGGGACATATGGCACAAACACTCCTGGTGTGTCCAGCACGTATACATGGGAGCCGTTCTCTCTATCAATTATTTTCACGGGCGTCGCAATTTTCCTCGTGATTCCTGGCTGACCTCCGGTTTTGACTGCCTTGGCCTTGCCCACGCCATGATTGCGAAGATTGTTGATCAGTGTCGATTTTCCCACATTTGGCATTCCGACAATCATGACGCGACAACCTGTAAGTCTGTGCGGCCCATCGGCATCGTTGCGTAGATGTTTAAGGATGGAACTCACATCCGGGCGAGAAAAGGAGCTGACGAAAAACACGGTATTATTGCGGTCAAGGGTTCGGATTTGTTGCTCGGTCTGTGTTTGAAAGAGCTATGTGAGCAATTGATTGACACAAATAGGGTGTTACATTGATACTACTCACAGATTTCTGTATAAATGACCCAGCATCGGCTCCTAGATCCCTCTTCGTGTAGACGATTAACCGTCTGATCTTTCCGAGGGCCTCCTCGAACATGGGATTTATTGAAGTAACGGGGACCCGGCTATCCCTACACTCAACCACATAGTCGATTGAAGACAGCATATTCTGCATCTTCCTCAACCCAGCCCTGTGGTGACCGAGGAAGTAGGACCGCGGGATGGAGGCATAGTTGGGGAACACCTGACGCGGTACGAATTGGGCCGCCATTGTCGGACTTTCATCGGTTGAGCGTATTATAAGAGCGTCTCTGAGGACCACGAGCTTGCTTTCCCCACATTATATATCGCAGAATGACTGCGCTTGTGAGCATCTGCTGAGCAATGTCGTTTGGCGGTGGAAAAAATCGCTTTTTCTGCCCCGAGATTTCTCAAGATGAATTTGGCGGTGAGCAAGACGGTGTCCACTGTCATTTCCTTATCAAGAGAGGAGACTTGAATGCTTCAAGATTATCTAGTATCTACCCTTGAAGCTGCTATATCGACTGAAATTCCATCAGAATGGTGTTTCTTGACTCCAAGTTTGGAAGGCCGTCTTCCTCATGCAAAAGCTTTTGGTGTACGCCTCCGTAGTTTCTGCCAACTTAGAAAGTCCCCCTTCTTCCTTTCAGCCTTGCTTCTTCCTTCCAGGTCTTCCCTCCTCTTCGTTTCCTCTATTCGAGCACAATGGCTGAAGGATCTATGACCAAAGATGAAGCAATCTCGGCTCTTCTCGCTTTTATGTTCTCTGGGGCGTTGGGTTCACCCAAAGACAAGGGTGTAGCCTATGCCTTGATTTCGGAGTCGCCCACTACATTCGTCTGGTCAGCCGCGCTAGAAGCATGGATGGCCCTCCTATGCCTATTGATCGATACAAGGTCAAGATCAACAGACGATCATGAGAAATTTCATCTGTTGAACCTATCACAATCTCAGAATCTGAACTGGAAGAAGTGATCTTCGCAGCGACTGGTTACCACCTCGCCTCAGCATCAAGATTCACCGATGGCGCTCTCAGTATCTCCTACAAGGTTATCGTGCAAGAGTCCCCAGATACAATGTATATCGTGCAACTACGCCACCACGGCTCCGTAGCCTCGATGGACGCTCTAATGACACTCGTGACCAAAACAATTGGTTCGGACACCCTACCAGTGCCTCTGGCTCATCCAATACCCGGGGGAAAAGGGCGGCAAGAAGCAACAGGCATGGGCAGGCAAATCACCAGTTTCATACCGGGCGTAGTGGCATCGTCCGTTTACCCTTGCCTACCACACGAGGAGAAACTCGACTTCGTGCGCAAAATGGCCTTATCATTTCAGGCATGCTGGGCCATTCCGCTTCCCGAGCCGCGTATGATTGGGGAACTCAATGCCACCACCAATGTTGAGACTGGTGAGGTATCTCTCTCAATTGGGCCTGATCGACACCACAGTCTCGGTGGGCCTTTTTTTCTGTCCGCGAGTATCTTCGTGCATATATCCAATCTTCCCTTGTTGCGCTTGAGAAACAGCAGGACATCCAGGAGTATCATGACCAGTATCTTCACTGTATCCGGGCATTTGTTGATAATCACCTGGACAAGATCCCTGCCATTGTTGAGGACATTCCAATCGTGGCCGTGCATGCTGATATGGGCCCTCATAATGTCATCGTCTCTGTACAGTCACATACCGAGATGCGGGCGATCATTGACTGGGAGTTTATAGGCAGCGCCCCGTACGCGTCTCTTTACCGAATCATCGAGATGCTGTTCAGAAAATCTGCTCCCAATGGGTTTGGTCCAGAGTATGAGAGAGCTGATGAGCTGCGTGATGCATTCTGGGGAGCAATTCCTGAGTGGAAGGAGAAAAATGATAGTCAAGCGACTCAGGTCTTCTTGGAATGGTTCAGGTTTGCGCTTTTTATGAAACCTGAATGGCGGCCAGAGGGGTTGCCGGAAGATGAAGCAGGGGCGTACTGGAACGAGAACATCCGCGTTGTTGAGAGTATGTTAGGGAAGTATCCGTAGATAGTTGACTATGATACAAGCTCAAGTAAACTGGCCACAAGGAGGATGTCAACGCAGTGTTGCTCATCGCCAACCTGCCTTAATAGCGGATCCTAATTCTTGTCTTCGCGGTCATAATTTGTTGCACTTAGAGCCGTATCAGATGTAATCTTCTTGTTTACCGACAAGTAGCATGGCCCTTAGGGTTAGAATCGAGCCAGACAAGGTCAGTCCACCAAGGTATAACAAACTTCTGTTCGGGGTCGTGGTCGCACAGGGAAAGAAGGGTAGAATAAAATTATATCAGCTAGCTTAGGAAGAGCTTCAATCTTGGTTGACACTGGCAGAATTCAAAGGCTCTAGCTCCCCTCGTACAAACAAAATCACCGGGGTCAATTGGTGCCGCGCCAGAATTGTTTACGTCACGTACGGCCAAGAGATGCCCCTCATAGCATCTGGTTGTCTTTATCTTTTATTGACCACAAAATAGTCCAGGCAATCTCAACCTTCCTATCGGTAATGATATCGGGCTGTCCAGTATGTCATTGATATCTGCCCTTCGCCCTCGGTCAACGCGCGTTTCCTCCCTCCCGTCCAGGTCGGAACCAAGACGACGACGAGGATCATGAAGAAACTGAAAGAGACGATGCCCACTCTTTTATAACCCCTTCGAAACATACCCCCAAGGTAATCCGGGCATTGAAAGGGACTGTGTCATCTGGAGGCCCTCTGCGCCCTTTCCGACTCATCAAGCAAGATATCGCGATATGCGTCGGATTGGACGATTTTCAATCAGTTAATCTTTGCAAGCGCTGTCTACGTCTTCTTTACAAATATTCTTCCCGGTATCACGTTTGCTAGTGACCTTTATGTCTTCACTGGCAAAAGCTATGGCACAATTGAAGTTGTCTTTAGCACTGGACTTTGTGGGCTAATTTTCTCTATGTGCGTGACTTGAATTTTAATACTCGGGTCTCGAATTCATCATGCTGAACAGCCCGTCACCTCCAGTTTCTCTATCCAACCCTTGACAATACTTGGTGTGACTGGCCCGTTCGCAGTGCTAGCCGAGAACATATATGAGCTATGTCACGACGATTTTCAAATACCCTTTCTACCGTTTATGTCTTGGTCTCTCATACATGCGGCCTGGTTACATTACTTGTTAGCCATCATAAACGCTCACGACTGGACCATGCGTTATGTGACGACCTTTACTACCGAGATTTTTGCCCTTCTGAATAGTATCATTTATTTCCATAAGGCCATTCAAGAGTTGGAGAGAGCTCACGAGAACCTTTCATTTGCGGCGTTTCTCTATGTTATTATTGGCGCCGTAGGAACAATGCTAGTGGCCATTTTCCTTTCTGCAGCGGAGAGTTGGAAGCCATTATTCCATCGATATATTCGCATGGGTTTAACGGAGTACGCGGCCGCGATTTCCATAATCTTGTTTATTGGCTTACCACATGTTGGTGAACTTGCTAATCTAGACAAAATGACTCTTCCCGTCAGCGAATCGTTCAGACCATCCGCTCCAGGCCGTAACCGACCCCTACGTAAATCCTTCGGAGTCGACGTCTTACGTCGACCCCCGCAGCTACCCGGGCAAGTCAGCTACCCGAGCAAACTTCAAAAATTCCTCGTAAATCATCCCATTAACTTCAACGCG